>JAMKCH010085581.1:0-63271 GCA_023653785.1 Ophioderma brevispina
TACAATGAAATGGCAAAAATGGGCCTGGATGATGGTATATCCATGTGCCAACCAAGGACTGACTTCTAGTTTCCATTATTATTTCTTGTATTTATTGCTGATTAAATTTTGAGCAATTGACATAGGCAAGGTGAAATTGAATTGCAAATATGCAAATTGCTTAAGAAAGTACAACCATAAATCCGGATGACTCAGATGATGTGTATAAATGGATTGAGTTTGGTTTTCACCAACATATATCTGTACCTTCTCAGAGGGTATATTTTGTTTTTAATTTTATAGAACATAGTGGGAAAAGGGCTACATGTAGCTCCTGCACTTGTTTGGCCAATTTGCAGTCTCAAAATAACATTAATCATTGTGTATAGTCTGGCAGGGGCTGATTTAAAACTGAACATGTTACATGTCTGTACAACTAGCAGACACTGCCAGTGTTGAAGTAAATTGTATGACACGGTACTGTATGTGATTGGACCTTGCAGGATAGCCACAAGGAAATTACAAGAGCAGCAACACAAAAATAATCTAGATGATGCCAACAGAAGAGTTTGAAAGAAAGGCAGCAAAGAGAGACTGTCTCTGAGAAGGGCCCGCGATGCAGAACGTGTTGTGTGGTCATCAGCGTTATAGCTTCATGCGAAGGTACAGAGAGCATTCTACCAGCGATATCGTTCACGATTGTGGAAATTGTTTGGTCAGATTGAGCAGGAGCTTGAGGGATGTAGCTGAAAATATAGCTTGTAAGTACAGTATACTCCAGTCATGTTCCTTGATTCAGTGAGTCAGCACATTCACCACAATTGCTTGATATTGTACATTTTCGCACCGCCTTGATACGCGCTTGTGCCATACGTCAGGTGTTGTGAAAAATAGCAATTAGGCTATAAATAGTAATTAGGCTATCGCCTTGTCTTCGCAGACTTCGGCTTGGTATTTTGAACTTTCGGCGTAAAAAGTATTATGCAACATTTTTTTACAACCTACATCACTGTTCTAGGGCCTACAAAAGTGAAACAGACCAGTTTCAGACCCGATCATCATATGACAATTTACAAACTAATCTAGTCGTGGTCATTTGTGGTTCTTGAACGCATCGGAATGCACCATACATGTAAATTATGGGGTGTTTGCAATACCAAGGAGTGAGGCGGGATCTACAAAAAATGTATAATTGGCATCACTCATAGTAACTCTTTGTTTCCCTGGCAAATTTTGACTGTTTTATACGTTATAAAAAATTAGGTAGGTATTTGTTTTAAAATTAATTTCCAGAGGATATAAGGATGCATACAAAAAGCCGGGTAACTTGATTACAAGCTTATATTTATACATGCTTTTCAAGCTTTTGTTGGATTCTTAATCTTTTTTATCCTCAACCTGAACTGTATAGTTTATTTTAAAACATGGACAAAATAGGAATTTTACCGGCCTATTCCCACACCACTCATACCGATGTGGCAGGCGATGTGTAATGAAGAGCTGTGTGCTCCATCTTGTCATCACTTGGTCAAAACCCGCCACAAGAACTGTGTTGATTTGCCATAGTTACCAACCTTGTGATACTCGTGCCCACTTTTTTCTCACTATTTCATTGAACATTAGCACAAGTTAAAGCAGCTTGTGGTATTCAATAAGCCACTGTCCCTTTACAGAAAATTCATTATAATTATGATAATGAAAAGAAAACTGAATGGTTACAATTCCAAGTTTTCATCGACAGCAGTTTCCCCAACTTCCAAATAAGTACTTCACCCAGACTCAGAGTACCTTCACCCAGCCTCATGAGTACCATCACCCACCTCATGATCCCTTTACCCAGCCCTCATGAGTACCTTCACCCAGCCTCTTGAGTACCTTCACCCAGCCTAGTACCTTCACCCAGCCTCATGAGTAACTTCACCCAGCCTCATGAGTAACTTCACCCAGCCTCATGAGTACCTTCACCCAGCCAATGCTTACCTTTACCCAGCCTCAGGAGTCCCCTTCACCCAGCCTCATGAGTACTTCACCCAGCCTGAGTACCTTCACCCAGCCTCATGAGTACCTTCACCCAGCCTGAGTACCTTCACCCAGCCTCCTGAGTACCTTCACCCAGCCTCATGAGTACTTCACCCGCCTCATTAGTAACTTTAACCCATCCTCATGAGTTAACTTACCCAGCCTCATTAGTACCTTCACCCAGCCTCATTAGTACCTTCACCCAGCCTGAATACCTGCACCCGCCTCATGAGTACCTTCACCCAGCCCATAGTACTTCACACCCACCTCATGAGAAACTTTACCCCGCCTCATGAGTACCTTCACCCAGCCTCATGAGTACCATCACCCAGACTCATGAGTACCTTCACCCATCCTGAGTACCTCACCCATCCCATAGTAACTTTACCCATCCTCATGAGTAACTTCATCCAGCTCCCATGAGTAACTTCACCCACCCTCATGAGTACTTTACCCAGCCCTCATGAGTAACTTAGCCAGCCTCATGAGTACCTTCACCAGCCTGATACCTTCACTACAGCCTCATGAGTACCTTCACCCAGCCTCATGAGTACCTTCACCCAGCCTCATGAGGCATGGTTTGCGCAAATTGCATCTTTGGCGCGCACGCGCCGTTTTCTATAAATGCCTGGAAAAATCACTTTTTCCGTCAGTTCGGGCGAAGCCGCACGCCAGAAATAATCGACTCCCGTGTCGTCCGATGGTCCGAGCGCTATCCGTTTGCTAGTAAAATATGTCACATAATATGTGGACAAATCTTTTTCATTCATAGATAATAGCGTAAGTAGAATGTGATCGTACATAGTACGCATTACAGTACAAATATCACATAACCCTTTGCACTGAATATCTTATAGCGCATGGCAGTCTTAGTCTAAAAATTAGTTTGTTACATAATAAAAAAATTAGTTAGCACGGATTTTCCGAAGGGGACTTTTTTTGTGTGGGCCTTTGTGATTCCTTTTGCGTTCCTTGCCTGGGTTTCCTTGCCATAAATCATGGGGAAAGATTCCTATTGAGGAAGTGGTGGAGCTTCACAGAATTAGTTTTCACTCTCCGGCTTCCCGTTTTCAAAGTTATCCAGGGTGTTTCCATAACCTGACCAGGTTTACCGTGAGACCATATATGCGAGCATCCTTATTTGCTCGCATAAATTCACAAGCACTTGCCAGTGACGTGCATTACACCAGGCAAAAGATGCATAGTGCTGCAACCCCCAACCGTGCGGTGGCAGGCTAGAATTTTGGCGAGATTCGGAGAATTTGTCCTCCGCAAAAGATTCTCGTAACGGATTTGCGTGAATCAAGTTGATTCTCGTAAACTTTAGAACTTAAGATATTTTCTGAGAAAACCATGCAATATGGCAAAATTGAGGAAAGGTCGGGGTCAATCCTTTTCAGCTCATATTCTGAAGTTTGATTATGTTCCTCCAAGCATTTTGTTATACCAGATATAAAAAAATCCCAGGTCCCCCCTAAGAGAGGGATATGGGACCCCCCCCTTATATGGCACCCCAGCAGTTCCTTCTCTGCATTAAAAAATAAAAATATAGTCACATTTGAGACCTGCAAAAGGCATAGCTATCAATCTCAATCAAAATGAACTTTGCACAGGTTACATTCAACCTTTTTCTTTCTGAATATGAATCACAATGTAAAAACCTACCGGACATTCCATTTTTAGAGGGGGGTGTTTTCCTAATTTTGCATAGAGAAAAATGAAAAACACTACACTTTACTTTAAAAATTACAAAACTAAAAAATTAAAAATGTTCATCCTGTTCAAATCTGCGATTCTTACATATATGTACCTACAAATAGTCAGAATAAGAAAGTAATTCAAATCATGGAGCCATTTCCACTTAAGGAGATACACACTCGTAAGAATGACAGTTTTCTGGAAAATTTCCAAAAAAAAAATGATAAATTTTGTGATTATACTAAAAATTGCAAGTCTTTTCCATGACAAGTATAATTTTCAAGGACAAACATTTTTTACCCTTAGAAATGTGGTTTTCAGCACTAAATATCATGAATATAATAGTTTTGGTACCTGGTTTTCCATTTTATCACAGGGATGCCCCAAACATATCACTGAAACAGTCTGTAATGTAGAATTCCAAGGGAAACAACTATTCACCAATACTGATCATGGTGATAATAATAGAATGCCTTGAAAATGCCCTAGCCCTACCCTCAAACACAAAAGTCATACACCTCCCTCCTGTACTGTACCCCTGTCCACACCCACCCACACATCCCACACACACATCCACACACACACATCACACCTGCACCCATCACAACATGCCTTTACAACACGATTCTCCCCTCCCCTTGCCACCCCCCACATACACTACATACTTATGTTCTGAACAAACCACACACACACGCACCACACCACATAATCTACACATACAACTTGCACATCCTGAAAGATAATTTCTTGTTTTAGAGTACCTCATTAATTCTATGGGTTTGCTTTTCATTTGTGATTATTCCATAACAAGAAACTATTACATTGTAGACTAGTTCTGTGTCTATGTATGTATGTGTGTTGTGTTTGATGTGTTGTGTGGGCCTGTGTGAGGGAGTGTTATGATTGAGTAAAAGAATACTTTCGTGCTTATGTTTCTAAACCAGTTTACCAATCATTAGCGAGGGTGTATGAGTCCATCCTACAATGCAACCGGTTTTGCGAAATTTCACCTAAATAGGTCATGTGATCCCACAAAAATTCATATTCTTAACACGAAAACCTGATTTTTTACACTCATTTTAAGCCACAAACATTAGTACTTTATAGGGCATTTTTAGCATGATCAGAAATTGTATTGTGGTTCTTAAACTTTGGAACACTTTTATATCCCTAAGAACTACATGGGTGTATACAGTACAGTACATTAGAGGCACCTTGCAAATGCATTTATGGTATCGGTTCCAAACACCCTCTGATCATGATAAAGAACACTTTTTTTGTTGTTCACATTACCATAATTATATTGCCTCAGTATGACAAAAATGATAAAAGTATAAGGCCATGACACAGGCGCACTCCACAAGCATTAAGATAATACAAAACAGTGGCCTAACCATGGGGGGGCACTCCCTGCTCAAACCCTTGCCCCTTCCGCCAGCACCTCCAAATAAACTGACCTTGTACAGTGTCTATGAGAAAAGGCTCAAATTCACCTCCTCAGAAAATGCTTGATAACCCTTCTGCTGCCGCCCCTCCCACACACACACACACCACACACCCACACACACAACAAACAGTTGCAATAGCTGGTTATGCACTGCTACAATCATCGTCCCGCGTCTCAAGCGCGCGATGCCCGTCCTCCCTCCCTAGGCCTCCCTCGTCCACTCATGTCCTACCGTTCTGTATTTAACCACTCCGCGCTCCGGCTTCTCAGTGAGCCCACGTCCGCCCTACCTGTCCGAGAGTGTCTCACTCGCCTGCCCCCTCTCTTGAAAAAATGGTGCTGGCCGCATGGCGCTGCGGCTGTGTCTGTCCGCTAATTGCTCTGTGTGATGTTTCTCTCTATTGTACTCAGTCTCTTATTTGACTACCAGTAACCTTCCCATACTGAGAAGGATTGGTTACCTTACAATTGTTGCTTTCCTGTCCTCCCATTATCTCTGTTACCAGAACTCCATATTATTACACTTCTGTTCTATGATAAATTTGGTTGTCAGCATTTTTTTCAATTTCCAAGCCAAGTGGGACTAATATTATAAGACATTTCACCGACATTCACATTTGGATACCATAATTTGGTCAAGTAAATTTCATGTTGGCCAATCCATAAGGGAGATGGACTTTGTTGGTTGTCCTTATTCGATAGGGATTTTTTTAAATCGAAGTACACTACACTTCCACTGTCCTTTCCAACATGCATTAATCAGTGACATGCCCCAGATCGTTTGAGTGTGTGTGTGGGTGTGTGGGTGTGGTGGGGGGTGGGGGGGAGGTGGGAGGCACAAGAATAATTTCCTTCAAAATAATCCCGGGCAAAGATTTTTGGGTGAAATTATTCTTGTGCCCAGTGATCTATTTGTAGAGGGAGGGTTGGAGCACAGAATAATTTTTCCCCATTAGTTCGTAGCCAGGATGTTGGAGCCATGGTAATTGACCTACTACGACTATGGTATATATTGTCATCAGAGTTTTACAGTCATAGTGCATTTTTTCTCAAATTTAACCTTACTACCTGTCTTATATTGCATTTCGCCATTTCTTCGTCCTCAATTCCAATGTTCTTTGAATATACACATTTGGGTACTCCAGAGTGTTCTTACGAAAACCTTACAATTGAAATTTGGGATAAAGGACCATTTCTAGTACCCAGAATTATACCCTCAACCATAGTATAAATTTGAGCGTGTTGTGAACCCTTCAAACACAAGGGCTTTTCAACGTACTTTTTTCTTTTCCCGAATTTCTTTTGCCAACTCGTTGATGTCCATAGAAATGAAATTTCTCGATCATTTTCTGATCATTCTGTTTTTGTTAAGAATTATGTTCAGTCAAACAATTTCTCCATTGTTCATGAAAGATCAATTCATCAAATAGCAATTTGTACAATCACAACCTTGACTTTTTATAGTCATCCAATCGTATGATAGAGGTGTTGATCAGTTAACGTTTAGGTCCTTAAATTACACAAAATAGCACATGCCTAACAAAACTTCTTAGTCTGGGGAGAGGGGAAATTTGTTCGATTTTAGGTTTGCTTTACTACCAGACCCCAAATTGATTTCTATTTGTTTCAAACCAAAAGATGCCACATAAACGTGGCAATGTTTCACAGCATAGGCCTATACGTATTCATAGTGCACATGCGCAGTGTTCTCACAAACTCCCTTCACTTTGTTACTGGCATTAACGCTCCATTCAATAACCTATAACTTCATAGGGCATGAAAGAGAATGCATCTGATTTTTAGGGACAAATGCCTTCACCTGCACTCAGTTTATCAATTTTTTATTTTTATTCTATCATGATTACCATTATGTTTTTGCATGAGCGTATGCAGTAATCAACGGGCAAACTCTTCATTTTGCTAACAAAGATATGAAACACGCTGCCACTGGTTAAAACTAATTTTTCAGGAAGTGACAAAACGCTGAAATAGGGACGCAAGTCAATTAAAGCTTTACAACATGCATAGTTATGTCAGCTCTTAAAACTATATTCCCTGTGTAACGATTGGAATATATTTCAACTTGGGGAACATGATAGAGAACATATTCCCTATCACTTTCACAATCCGAATATTAAAATAATGGGTTTTAGTGATTATCGGGTTGTTTTCATTCAAACAGGCAAAAATGTGCACATTTTGTCATCTGTCAATACGTTTCAACTTAAATTGATGGGTGTGGCTCAAAAGATACATTTTGGTTCCCATGGTTACGCTAATTTTATTCACAACTAGGCGTCCTCGCGTTCGCAATACCTGGTTTTTTAAGTACTACTTCTTTAAACCATTTTTTCCTCGATTACTGGCTTGTGGGGCATGCATCCTTAACCAATCGAACTGAAAATCTGCCGGTTGTCAAGCTACACCCACCCAACGAAAAAGCTAGATAGACTTGTGACAGACATTCTCATAGCGTGGCGCCTATATAATATACACACACTGGCCAAAGTATTGCAACATGCGGAAACGCACTTTAGTATATTCAAAAATTGATTTAAATTGTAACCAGGAGTTCCTGCTACACATTACGTATCCTTGTCAAGTTGTGCTGTCCAACTGATTCTGCTCTCAAGATTTAATTAGTGGCGAAAAATGTTTAATTGATTGTCATGTTCCTAAATATAGGCGGGTAAAGGAACAGCTTCATTATAACGTGCCGATTGTGCTCCAGAAGAAATACGCACATGAAACGCACAAAAGGCCTACAAAATAGTCGCTAATTACATTTACGGTGTGGCATGGTCTATTCTATGTTTAGAGGTAGGGCAAATCGGTGTGGTTGTATGGACCGAAAATGAGATACTGTCAAAAAAGATTGACATGTTCATACACTGTTGACTCGGGGAAATTTGAATGGCAAAAAGAGGTCACTTAAATGGAAATTAACTTTTTCAGAGTCGCCCGTTGACCTGTGCTGTTTTGTCAGCAATGTGAAACGCGGATTAGACATGATTTACGAAACCACGGGTTAATCATTCGAATTGCATTTCGTGTTTCTCCGAAGTGCTTCGAATTTTTTCCAAACCACTGTCTTCCGATTGACTTTATCTCATTGCCGGTCCACATAACCACTATGAATGTTCTCCCATAACATTTGAAATTAACCCTATTGACCTGTACAATTCATTAAGCGGCTGTTTTGAACTCCAGTTTCTTTTGTTTCTGTGCCTGAATTCCTTCTGGAGTGCAATCGGCAAGTTATATCGTTCGCTGTTCCATAATCTGCCATATTTAGAGAACATAAGAATCAACTTAAAAGTTTTTTTCACCATCTGGAATCTGGGAATACATCTGTCGAAAAAACCACAACTTGGAATTTAATACGTATTTTGTCACTAATCCATGGTAGAATTTGAATCATTGGTATTTGAAGATATTCGTTTTTGTGCATGTTGCACTACTTTTGGCCATGTGTTTAGATGGGGTTTGGTGTGGGCTGTGGAAGGGGGATGTTTGTGGACAGTGCGATGATGTGTATGTGTTTGTGTCCCCCCAGTTTGTGTGTGTGTGGTGCGGTGCTGTTGCTGTGTGGTGTGTGTGAGTACTGTGTGTGTGTGTAACGGTATGTGTGTGCGCGCGGAGTGTGGTGTGTGTGCAGGTGTACATGCTGTGCATCGGGAGTTTTGTATTCAGACAACCCGGTTTTAGTGTGTGTTTTTTACATGTGTTTGTTGTGAATGTTCACACGCGCACGCCATGCACATGTGTGGTGTATGGTGTGCGGGGCGGCAGCATGTTTAATACTCTTGGCCATGTATATGCCAAATTAGTTTCCCTTTCCATTCATATGGTGTTGCCATGATCAATAAGATTTCCGCGAGTGTACCCCTGTATTGATTGTAGGCAATTTGCAGCGCACCCCTATGCAAAAATAGAGGATAACCCATTCTCTCTAATTGATAATATTCATGATGGGGCATTGATTCAATTCTAATGAAAATAATTGTTTTCTTTAGTAATAATCTCCGTCTTAACACAAAATATTATATCAGTATCATGACAAAAATGTAACATTTTTGCATTTTTGAAAAACTGCTCTTTCTTCAGGTATGTACTCCTAAGTACAAAAGGCTCCAATATTGAATTTTTTTTATTTGATTACGCTATGATATACCTACATGTATCTGTAAAATATGAATTTCAAAGGTCGGAAATTGTCTAATTGTTGTTATCAAAAATGGGTAAAAAAATCGTACTTTTCCCACATTTTTTCTCAAAAGACATATTAAAAACCACGCCCTCCTAGAAATGGAATAACCTATTATAGTTTTTTAACTTTGTGAACCATACTTCACAAAAGAAGAATCCGTCATTCATGACATATGGATAAGGTTTGGTTTACATGAAGAATACCTTTTATGTCCTTTGAATGGTCCCCAAGATGTCCCATTTTTTTCACTTTTTATTTCCTTGTTGCAAAACATGTTCTTATGGGTTTGTAAATGGGGGGAACGTACGGTTATTGGTATACCCTAGGGGGGTAGTGAATTTTTTTAATGTCACCACTGACATCACTTGATGGAGCTTTTGCACAATGCTTCAAAACAATGAAACAAATCCGCCAACCTTCGGTTTCATTTTCCCGGTACTGCATGGGTCTCTCAAAATATCGTCACTCTGAAGAGTTGTGAATTAGGTGATGCCCACAAACTTTGTTTGGGGGGGGAATCAAGACTGATTCTACAAAATTCTACCCCTGGTGGGATGCACCAGTTAGGGACATGATTGGGTCATCAAGTTCAGTAAACTTCGAAAGATTGATGTACAACTTTTGAAAATCTGAATATTGTCCAGTTGGGTCCATTTCCAGGAGAAGAGGGATGAAGAGAGTGAGGGGGAAAAGAGAGGAAGGGAGGGGCGGAGGAGAGAGAGAGTGAGTGATTGAGTGAGTGATGAGGAGTGAGTGAGGTTAGTGAGTGAGTGAGTGATGAGGGAGTGGAGTGAGTCGTCTGTCTGTCCTGTCGGTCTGTCTCTAAAGTCGTCGTCTGTCTGTCTGTCTGTGTCCTGTCGTCTGTCTGTCTGTCTGACTGACTGACTGACTACAATGTTTGTATGATTACATCTCAGTGATTCCTTTCATTTGCAGTGGCAAGCAAAGTTGAAGTCTCACCTCTGAAACTAGATGCTCTACAGAGTGGTAAGGCTGTTCCAGAATGGACTGATGCTGTGGATGGCACTGTTAAATCTGCAAGTACAAAGAGTAAAGGTACTAATTGAACCTGTGAAGACTACTCATATTGAATAGTCCATACCAATAGAATGCTTCAGGCCTTTATTTTATGCTCCTTTTCATGAAAAAACGAGCACCCACAGTATAGGTACAATCTTGAAGTAATAGATGGGGTGGCAACCACACCTTTTTGGAGAGAAGGAATGACATGCCTAGTATGACGTTGGAATGCCCCAGATACTTGATTTGGTACCAATGAATACTACATGCATGGTACTTTTTCTTTTGAAAATGAGTATCAACATGCTTGATTCCATTTCATATTTGTGCTGAATTATACAAACTGCAAATTTAGGAAATAAGGGAACATACAAAATTTATAAATAAGGCTTGAGATGACGTATAAATTGACACTTTTATTAACTGAAGATTATATTTGTATCTGGAGTTCTGTATGAACTAGTGAAAAAAAACTTGGTGACCAGTAGGAGGACAAAAGGTTCATAGATTTTCAGGGTAAAATATGTTAATGAGCTACCTAATTTGCATAATTCATGCAAAAGTTTTTGGGGGGTTATTGTACTATTTTTGAGGATGAGACTTCCACTATATGAAAGTTACACCATATTAAAGCTAATAGCTAACACATGTATATTACCAGTGACATTTATTGCATATGTAAATGGGCTAATTTGCATAATTTATGCAAAAAAAGTATTATATTGTGTTTATTGTAGATGCTTTGAGGAAATCACTGTAATCATGTGAAAGCCTACTGTCCCTTCAATTAGCTTAGACCCTCGTTTTTTAATTAATATTAGAGAAGGTAGAGGTGTCGGGAAAAAATCGTGAAAGAAAAGTTTGTATTCACGAAATTACCTAACAGGATTTTTAAATTTCAAAACATATTTGGATTTTTTACCCCTAACATCTATGAAATTTGACCCTTTCCCTTCCCCGTCAAAGTTGCAAATGATCTGCCAAGGTCTGGTACCATTCACAATGACGTGTGCGTGGTCTTTGGTATTCTCGAGGTAGGAGCTTATCGATGTATGATACCACTGCGATCAATATCGCGGACCAGAAGACCTTGGTCGACTGCACTTTGCACATACTTGGTGTTATTTTCTCTTATAAAGTTTTGAAACTACATATTATTGCTATATACAGTTCGGGTAGCCACAAGAATAAAATTCTGGGAATCAAATAGACGCTATTTATCATTACAAGCATTGTTCACATGATATTGATCAATGTCTCAACTGTCCAAGAGCAATGCAACGTTTTGGTTATTTCCTTTATTTAATTTCTGCACAAAATACAATATAGGCATGTATAAACATAGAGTGGAATGTGTTTTATGGGCTTTTTCGCCATAATCCAATGGATTAATTGATTCTTTCTTTTCATCAAAGTTCTTACAACCAGGATACACCACGTTTTACAAACACACCTATCTTATAATGGAACATTCCTGAAAATGTTTATTGCTCATTACGATATTCGCCTGTTCCATTTCCTTGCCAATTGATGGCCAAAAATCGCAGAAATTGAATAAAATTGGGTGTGAAGAAATACTTTGTCGGCATTCAACTTCACAATCTTGTTGGGTAATAGATGGAATACCATCTTTTTTTCACATTTTTCCCCGACGCCTCTCCTTTCTTTAATATTAATTAAAAGCCGAGGGTCTAAGCTAATTGAATGGACAGTAGCTAGGTAGGGCTTCCCTGTGTATATACCACGGTTGATTTATGTGCTGGGATCTTTATGGATGACTCACTGGATAAGAAGCTTAAGTGCCAAAATGTGGGTATATTGAAGGCAGCAGTGTGTTGTAGATGTACACAAGATAAAAACAGCTGTGTCTTTGAGTGTCACAATGGTGTCACAATTTTAAAAAAAAAACCGTTTGAGACCTCCTATATCTCCTTTTTCAATGGAAAAATACTTTCATTAAAGGTACAACAAGAGGTTTCATCAATTCAAGTAATCCATATTTTCTGTGATTGTAGTGATTTCATAAGATTTTTTTACACATTCATAATAGAAGACCAAAGTTTCCGTTTTACGGAAAACTGAGAACATTAATGACTTGCGAGTTTAGAACACAGATTTGTACTTTTTGGAGAAACCTGAATGTCCTGAAAAAACCTGGATTTTTTCCATTTCTCCCAATTTTTTGGACACAAAATAATTGTTCAAATTCATCCTACCCCTTAATTTTTTAGTGTCAAAATAGCATTAAAATCCATCCTTGAAATTCTGCCCAAAAATTACCTTAGTAAGCTCATTATCGCCGATTTCACTCAAATCGCCGGCAAATCTAATGCAAATTTGGAGACTTCCGGTCATGCCCTGTGTTGCAAGTGGCGGTGCCTTATTGTGGTGTGTTTCTCGATTATTTAATGTTGATTGTGGTGTTTAATTAAGAAAATCTAATGTTTTTTTTTTTTTTTTTTTTTTAAGTGTTTTAATTAGAAAACGGAAAGAAAACGAACGGCGATTTATTAAACGGGAAACTTTGGTCTTTAATATATCGTCCTACCTTTTATTTATTTTACACAATAACTTAAATGACAACAAAGGTGATTTTATATGCTTATTATTTCAATAGAAAACATCGGCTGAATTCGTATTTGCTCCTATATAATTAGAATTTCACAATTTTTGTACGAAAGAAACGTTCTCGAGCTTAATCCTTCACAGATGAGGATATTTTTGATATAAAGCTTTACACAGTGCCAAAATCATAATTTTAAATTTTTTTCGTACACCTGTTATTTGTAATCTCTCGTTGCACCTTTAAGGGGTTTAGGTCATATAAATACTACTTCCCGCCATATTTTCCTTTCAAACTGCGGCATAAATACGGTTTGATTCGATATGCACAAAAAATTCAAGAAAACAATTGGGGGTCACCGATGTCACGTTTGAGTTAACCATTACAAATACACTTTTCGCCAAAAGGTGGTAACTACAAAGTCTCATGGAAAAATCATTTTTTTTCGAGGAACATTTGTGGGTGAGAGCGAAAAATTGGAGCCATAATTGTGTGTTGATTGTTGGATGTAGTTGCCACCTCATGTAAGCTTCTATAAACCAATAAAAACATGGGTCAACCGAGGTCCCCTTTTGAAAATTTCATGCCGGTAAATCCTTATCTTTCTTGAAAAAATGAACCCCTGCGCATCTTAGTGCATATAGCGCACAACAAAAGACACAGAATAATAGGCAACGTGCTGAGCGCCTATCTGAGTGGTGCGTGACCTAGCGCGTATCTCTCACCTCCCATGATCACATTGGACAGCAATTCTATACTGCGTTCGATCTGAAGTTTGGGGGTGACGTCACTGCGCGTGTGTTAGGTTTTGCACCCGAGAACGGCACGCATCGACCTTGGAATTGCCGCATTTGCGCACGCGAACAAAGGCGGCACAATCCAAACTCTAGAGCGAATGCAAAGTAGCGTCATGACGTCACCCCCCACACTCGAGACCGACGCAAGTATAGTCTGTGTGTATTCCAAATAGTCTTCCGTTTTTCGTTTTCTTTGTGTTTTCTTTTTCGATCTATAGTCGCGTTTTCACCTTTTCTATCTTTTACATTCTGCACGGGAACATGGGAAAAATAGTGGGAAATTTACTGCTGAGACACCACAAGTCCTCTGTTGGTGCAAAATGTGCGGACAACGCTCTAATGGGAGGGCCAAATTCATCTCCCACATCCTCACTGCCCCACTATGCCAGGGAGGAACACAATGAAAAACAATAAGTGTTGAACAAGAACAATAAAAGAAGGGATGGTTGGTGTTCAAATCCTCAGTTTGTTTCAGCTGCCCTCATTTCATTGTCTCCAATCTGAGCTGGTATTGCGACCAGAAAAACCTCCCATTCTCGGGGTTACGTACTAATTTTCCACAAGTCGCCAACATCTGCGAAGTCTAATGTGCATCCCCACCCTACTCGCGCCTCGTGGTTATTAAAAGATTTTTTTTTGCGTGAAAACGCTTGGTACGCGGGATGTGCGCTCGTTTGTTAAGCGCGTGCATTCGACGCTTCAGGCTGCAAAAGACATTTCGGAAGATACTGAGGCTTGGAACGATGCCAAAAGATGATATATGACCCAAAACCCCTTAGTCGTTGCAGCATTTGTTCAAGGCAATGCAAAGGCAGATGAGACTAATGGTCCGAGAACTGCCTTGTTATCAAATATGTCTGGTCACCTTTAAGAATTTTATTTTTATCTATTTTATGAGCAAGTCAATTGAATTTCAAGTTGTAATGGCAATATGAGTATATCTACAGGTCAAAACTGCTCTATTTATAATGAAAGTCTGGACAATAAGCAATGCAAACTGTTGTTTTTCATTTCCAGTGTCTGCATCAAGCCAGTTATCCAACTTAATTTTGAAACCAAAAGTATAAGGCAAAACAGTGGTAAGGTAAGTATTTTCACTGTCAATGGTTAAAAAAAGATCTAAGTCAAAACAGAAACAACAGCTGTAGTCAGCCCAATGACAAATAAGGGAAAAGTAGTTGGGTTGTTGTTATCTTCCTGGCTTAAAAGCCATTGGGGATTTTGCAACAGCATGTCCCGTCTGTGTGTTCCATTTTGGTTAGGCTACCGGGAGGGTAACTTGGATAGGTTGCTTGGTTAGGTTGATTAGAAAGTTGAACTTCTAGTAAACCCAATGTCCAAATATGGCAAACTTGGTATGTGGGTAGGGTAGTAATAGCCATGCACTATGTCCTCATTATTTGTGTATATTAATGAGCTCATTTTGCATATTTGGCTTGCTTGTCCAAGCTGGTTGGCTTTCAGAATCGTTCTTTGAATGATGTATCTGCAACATCTGAATAGAGGGGTGGATTCGTATGTCAACATTGATTTCAGATTCACACCACTAATTAGATCTGGTCTGGCACCCTCTGGCCGAACAGTGTTTGGGAAAAGCTAAAAAAAAAGTGACCGTCGAAGTTCAAATTGAAAATCTAGAAACTGGAACTTCCTGGCCATATTTGTGTGTTAGAAATTTTTTAAAGGTAAACATATCAAGCAAATATCAGACAAAAGGGTGTGAGGCTTACTACTGAGTATTACAGTACTAATTTTTGACACCCATCCCTAGGAATTTTTGACTAGAGCCACAGTTTCAGAGGGGATCGTGAACTCCAGTCGGTGTCTTCATAGGCTTGTAGTTATTTCGAAAACTCTGTGGTCAACTTTTGGATTCTCGTGCTGATGGGATGCAGAGTCTAGTCAGTGCTACAAGTAAATGCTAATTACAGCAACTTATCCTTCGTTAATGCGCAAATTTACGTTTTTAATTAGGTCCATTTTGTCATAAACCAATGGGCAATTATTTGGTGGTGTGAAACCTATAGGGGCCATATATGTCAAAATGCAAAATTCAATAGCTGTAACTCACTTATTACTTAACCTTTCTTATTCTTTACTGAGTAAGAAAGTCCTGCAGTGTACTCAATTAACACGAAATCAAGATTAAAATATGTTACTTTCCGGAGTTCTGACCCCCAAACTTGGTCCAATGAAGATATGCATTTTGAACACCCAAATTATTTTAAAAGTAAAGAGCTAGTCATCCTTTTCCAATGCAGATTGAATACTACACCGAAAAAATTCCCCAGATAGTGATTTTCAAGTTGGGAGGGTTCCATTACAAGTTTTATGGCCCTCGTCAATGGTCTTCGCTCCTAGCACATTTTTGATGGTGGTACCCCCCTAAATTTCTGAATTCTCCTGTGGGAAAACGAATGAAGGCGGTATAGCTCAGAAATTTCCAGGAATTTTCATTTGTCATCAATATCTATCATCACACCAAAAAGAAAAAAAACCAACTACATGCTGCTCTGCGGTGCCCTCTCGAGTGTTTGACTTGGATAGCCCATTTCAGATATACCATAGTGGGTTGGTGTGGGTGGGTGTGTGTGTATGTGCAGTTGTGTGTTTTTTTGTGTGTGTGTTTATTTGCATGTGTGTGGTGTGTGTGTTTATGTGCATGTTTATGTGTGTGTGTGTATGTGTCATATTTACGCATATCCTTAGGAGGAGTATCTTTGCTTGAATACTGTAAAAGTAGGAATTTTCTAATTTTATCACTGCTGTAATTCCCAATGAATTATCTTTATCTTGAAATAGAACTACACAATGGCACTCAAGCTAGGGTTCAAAGCTATTAGCTATTATCCCGGCATGCTTAAATGTCACTGGAGATATCGATCTGAATATAGAAAATAGACCAAATGAAGATGGGAAGCTTTGGGTGTTTGTTCTTGTGTTTTTTGAATGCTGAATGTTAAGTACCGCCACCCCCATTAACAGACCAATTTATAGTCAGAAAGTCTGCAAACAGTTCTGTATGTTTAACATTTGTACCTTCAGATAAACTTTGAAATGGTTTAGATAGTAAACTCCGTAGCTCGAGTTGGCACAACATTTTTTTAAATACCAAAGTGAACTTCTTTGGCTAAGTTCAATTTGTCCGGTTTGATGTATAACAACCAAATGGACCGTCCTACTTAACAATTTCTTGCTTATCTGTGGTTTTGCCTTACTTCAAATTGAGTAACTTTAAGTGATATTGTTTGCATATGACAAGTGACATGTGCATGGATGGCTATGATAGAAGGTAAGGTAACTGCAATGGCGATAAACTTTTGACTTGAGTTACACATGGGAGGAATTGCATACCCTGTCAAAAACACTGCCAGAATGAACTTGTTTTTCTTCATAATGTATTGGTTTTATTCCCCCTTTCTGTAACAATGATTATCAGTTTTACACATTTTGAAGATATGAAACTATTATGTGTGTGATTAGAATTACCTAAGGTAGTGAAAGTTAGAGTTGGTAAACTCCGTTTTTTGTAGCCTAATGCTCATAAGGTTTTCATTCATTTTACTGCCAGCAAGGTGCTTCAAGTTGCTAAAATGGATTATTTATTCTTTGTTTTTCTTAGAATTATTTAGTTTCAAGCACAAGCATTCTGCCTTGCAGTTGGTTCGACATTATCGAGGCAACAGGATGGTGTATGGGAATGTCGTTTCTCCCCCCATAGGGTACACACCACTCCTTGGAACAGCATCTGCAGGTACTTAATTGACTTGTGGTTTGGAAGAAAGCAATAAGAAAAAGTGATTTATAGCTTATATTAAATGTTGTGGAGAAGAACGAATGCAAAATTCACACAATTGTTTTCACATTATGTTGTAATATGTGTGATGTAAGTGGCAGAAATGATGTTCAATAAAGGTGTGTGGTTCCTATCGTCTTTGGACCTGGGACCCCCCTCGCTTTACTTGGAAGTAGTAGTGATTTGGATATCAGATGAAGTCATGTTTTTCTCGTTGTAGTCCTGGTATTTGAGCCCTCAAATCCAGTGTTTGTTCCCAAGATTCACAAAAAAACCGATGAACTACTAGTTAAGGAACCATCCAATTTACACAGTATTGAATAGGGCTTTCAATGTGGCATTATTGCTTGTCATAAAAACTGCAAGTTTGTTTCCCACGTACTTGATGGGGTGTAAATGTGCAGTGCCAGGCTCTTATGTCAAGTAGAGAACACAACAGACATAAATCGAAACAAGCAGACCATTAAAATTTTTATACCCAAATATTTAGCAATTGTGTACTTTGTTCATATTTTTGTCAAAAAATGCTTAATTTTGAAAAACACTTTCAGCAAAAACTGCGAAGTAGTCTGTTACTAATGATGGTGAATGCAACTAAATATTTGTTTTTTACCCATTTATATTCTTCCTGTGTGAAGCTGTCCATACATATTCTTTCTATCAATATGTACTTGTTGTGGGGGTTTATATCGCCAGCAAGTTTATGGTCATAGACCAGGTGCGTGTGTCTTAGAATTATGTATGTCATCTGGCTCTGTCAACATCGAATACAGCGTCCATCCAACTGAACCCCTTGTGCTTACAAGGTACATTAATTAAGTGCTTTATCTTCCACGCTTGACGCACCACGTCAGGCATGTATTTAGTGCGCGCATGAAGTACTGGCTTTAAATGTGCGCATGTGTATGCCACGTTCTTTCACTCACACGCTGTATATGCTGTGGACCACTAAGTAGCTCACTGATGTGACTGATTTGAGGAAGATAATGCAGTATAAATTGATTGTAACCAAGAGAGCGATGAGTTGTAATGTTCGATGGTTTGGATTAATATTGGTTTGTTTAATTCTAAGGAAGTCGTAAGGTTTCTAAACCAGATGGGTTGCAATGAGTGATTTGGTTGTAAAGGAGTGATTAGTTATTAGTTTATTGGTTGTAATAATTGCTGGAGTGTCCAATAACTGTCCATCGAGAGTTTCTTTTGCTGATATTGTCTCTCATTATGGACAGTCTTCTTATGTGTTGTTTCTATCACAGTAGGAACAATTACCAAAAAAAAAACAATTCTTCAGAGTATGTGGTGCACATAATTTTTGAAGAAAAAGTGTGTGCCTGCTGGAACCAGTTTTACTACTCCACCTTCCTATCCATTCTCTACAGGAATATGGTTGGTCCCCCATCTTACCCAATCTCCATTTCCAGAAAACAAACTAATCCCCTCGTGCGAGATTCCACCCGTAGTTGCTATAAACTTTCAAAATTTTGAAGTCAAATCAAGCTGTACAGTGCATTAGAAACTCTTGATCTGTGGGTAAAAAGCATTTGGCCTCTCCTTCCTCTGTCTTATACTCCACCGTCTTGTCCTCATCCTTGCACCTGTCTTGTCTCCCTCCTTGAACCTGTCCTTTGCGCTCTCCTTGCACCTGTCTTGTCCTCTCCTTGCACCTGTCTTGTCCTCCTATTCCTTGCACCTGTCTTGTCCTCTCCTTGCACCTGTCTTGTACCTCGTCCTGCCACCTTTCTTATCCTCTCCTTCCCCTGTCTTGTCCTCAGTGCCTTCACCTGTCTTGTCCTGGCTCCAGGCACCTGTCGTGTCCTCTCCTTGCATCCTGTCTTTGTCCTCTCCTTGCACCTGTCTTTGCCTCATCCTTGCACCTGTCTTGTCTCTCCTGCACCTGTCTTGTCCTCCCGTGCCCCTGTCTTGTCCTCTCCTTCCACCGTCTTGTCCTCTCCTTGCACCTGTCTTGTTCTCCTCTCCTTGCACCTTTCCTTGACTTCTCTCCTTGCCACTGTCTTGTTCGCTCCTTGCACCTGTCTTGTCCTCTCGCATGCACCTGGTCTATCCTCTCCTTCCACCTGTCTTAATCCTCTCCTTTGCACCTGTCTTATCCTCTCCTTGCCACCTGTCTTGTCCTCTCCTTGCACCTGTTTGTCCTCTCCTTGCACCTGTCTTGTCCTGCTGTCCTGCACCTTCCTTGTCCTCCCCTGCCCCTGTCTTTTCCTCTGGCAGTCCTGCACCTTTCTTGTCCCTCCTTTCAACCTGTATGTCCTCCCTCCTTCCCCCTGTCTGTGCTCCTCCACACCTGTCGTGGCCTCCTCCTTGCACCTGTCTTGTCCTCTCCTGCCTTGCACCTGTCTTGGCCTCGCTCTGCCACTGTCTTGTCCCTCCTTGCACCTGTCCTTGTCTCTCCTTGCCCCCCTGTCTTTTCCTCCGTCCTTCCACCTGTCCTTGCCTCCCTTGCACCTGTCTTGTTCTCTCCTTGCACCCGTCTTGTTCTCCTCTCTCCTGCCCTTGTCTTGTTCTCCCTCCTTTCACCTGTCGGTGTCCTCTCCATGCACCGTTTCTTAATCCTCTCCTTCCACCTGTCTTTCTTTCCTCTCCTTGCACCTGTCTTATCCTCGCCTTGCACCTTTCTTGTCCCTCTCCTTGACCTGTCAGTGCCTCAAGACATCCTTGCAACCTGTCTTGTCCTCCTCTTCTCCTTGCACCTGTCTGTCCTCCCCTTGCACCTGTCTGGTCCTCTCCATCCTTGCACCTGTCTTGGTCCTCTCCTTCACACTGTATTGTCCGCTCCTTGCACCGGTCTTTTCCCTCTCCTTGCACGCTGTCTTGTCTCTCCTTGCACCTGTCTTGTCCTCTCTTGTCCTTTGCACCTTTCCTTGGTCCTCTCCTTTTGCACCTGTCCTTGGTCCCCTTGCACCTTTCTTGGTCTCATCCTTGCAACCTGTCCTTGTCCTCCTCGTCCTTGCACCTGTCTTGTCCTCGGGTCCTTCCACCTGTTCTTGTCCTCGTCCTATCCACCTGTCTTGTCCTCTCCATCCACTTCCTTTTCCCTTCCATTTGTCTTATCCCCTCCCTCCATTTGTCTTATCCCCTCCCTCCATTTGTCTTATCCCCCTCCATCTTATGTCTCCTCCATCCTGGCCTGTCCCCTATGTCTTGTCCCTTCCTTCCACCTGTCCTTGTCAATTTCCCTTCATGTCTTGTCCCCTTTGTCCTGTCTCTTGCCCCCACATCCATCTGGCTTGTCTCCTCCTCCATCTGTCCGTTTCCCATCCCTCCCATTGTCTTGTCCCTTACCACCTTCTTTCTTGTCCCTCCCCTATGTCTTGCCCCCCTCCCTCCATCTGTTTTTGTCCCCTCGATTGAGATTGGCCAACCAATCCCTGAAAATGCTTCCCCCCGTAAAAGTTTAAAGGAAAAAAAAGGGCAGGAAATGTGACGCACTCTTTGCCTTTAAACAACAGAAAAAAAACAGTATGCATATTATAACAAAATACTGCACTGAATACTACAGAGGGTCTTATTTAACACGTTGAATATAATGGAATAAATTCTCCTACTCAAACTAGTAATCATTGTTATTTTTGTCTTGTGGGCTGTCAGCTAACCACTGATGAGATTTGCATTGTCATGCGGTGCCTGCCTGGATGGATAGATGTATTTATTTTTCTCCATCAACTAAAAGATAAACCTTCACTTCCCCAACCAGAAGCAGTGGCCAAATTTACACGATTTTAGAGGAGTCCAAGTGTTGAAAATAGCCGCTAATCATCGAAATCAATATTATTTCGCCAGCCATTTAAAATATTGGCTTGACCAATTTTCAACTCAATAGCTGACCACAAAATTTAGGCTCTTTTATGAAATTTGGTATGTGGTGTATTTGGTGGCCACGCATATAATACAACGTGGTCATCTTCTTCCAACCAAATGTGCATATTAAGTTTCATTGCATATTTGTTCGAATTTGGCAATCATAAAAAGGCTCTCAACACCACTATTCTCATCTGAATAATAGAAAGTGCAACAATTGAGAAACTGCAAAATTCAGTTTTCCGGTTTTTCTAATTGCCCCGGCTTGCTCAGAGCACGACTAAGATACTATTGGGTCATTCGCCTGCCAATTCAACAATCGAGTACCCATCACCGGATCATGGATTCTTCTTTCTTTTTTGGTGTATTGAAAGATATTCATGAGAAACTGAATTCTGAAATTTTGAGCTCTGCTGTCCCTTCTTTTCGTTTTCAACCTCAGAACAACAAAAAGCAATTTAAATTTGATGGGGGTCACCTCAAAAACATGTCGCGGTGTGAAATTCAATATTATTATTATCAAGAGAGCAGTGAAATTTCCTTAACACCCCTCAAAAAAAAAAAATCCTTCAAACTTGGCATTCTTGATACCTTTTGCTGCAGATTGACCAATATTTGAAACAGAAAAAATGCACCTTGGGCCGCAATTTAAAAAATAACAGGGGGTCAAAAATGGCTTCAACCCACCAACCATACTTTTGTGGACCCTAAGTCCAAAAGTAAAACTGATATAACTCCACCATTTGGGCTGGTGCTAGCTAATCTTAAACCTATACTTATATAATCAGTTCTTATGGAAAGATCATAGCTTCGCAAAAAGTAAAAATTCCTAATTTAACCTTTACTTGGGGGCCCCCCCTAAAAACCAATGTCAACATCTGCAACAAAATCCGGTTTGAATATTTTTTAGGGGGGTCCCTTTGCTTAATATTAGGGCCAGTTTTTCATTTTGGTGGTGTCTGTCTTCTAAAGTAACTGGTCTTCAAAAAAACCTACTTAATGTAATTCAGTTTTAAAGATCTTCCCTTGAAACACACACAACAACCTGAACGTTGCAACTGGTCAATCACTTGCACGTTTCCTGTTTACTATAAATTAATTAGAAAATTAAAGTATTATAAATCCTTACAAAAAAGACACACAGATGCTAAACTTTTGTCCTACCCCTAGATCAGTTGCTAATAAGGTGATAATTTTGATTTCACCGTCATTGTTGAGTTCTACAAGGTCAATTTTTTTGTATTCAAAGTCTTAAACCTTCACTTGAATACCCCAGGTTGCAAGTTCAGAATTTCTGGTGTACATTTCATGGGAACTTTGTCTGATTTTAGTTGAAAGTTTAGATTCTGTTGAAGCCTGTTTACCGACATATGGCAGTTCGACACAAGAGAAGTGTCAGAGCTTCCCATCAATGCAGTTGCCCAATGGAGGTTTTTTACAGGTACTGATGTGGATCGTTAGTGATGAAACATGGCTAGATTGAACAGTACTGATCACAACTTGCAGTTTAAGGGTGTTTCATCTCTAACGATCCACATGCCAACCTGTACAAAAACTTCCTGTGGAAGCAATGCATTAATGGGACTCTATATCTTCTCTTGTTAGACACCATGTTGAAACTTTGCACACTTCAGCAGGGCCCCTCTTACGGAAGTCCTGCGGAAAATTTCCAACGAGTTTATGGTATCTCCGAAGTTGTCCGGTGATACCTACTGTCAGCGAGTGCTAACTCACCAGATCTGAAGTGTGGTATTTTGTAGCCTAACATAGCCAGTCATGGTAGTATAACATCGTACATGGGGGGCGGATATGAAATGAGCTCTAATTGGAGCACTCATGACCCATTGGGCATTCCCTTTCGTGACCGAACCGTTCGAAGACCGAACTAATTTACCTCATCGAGTAAGTCCCATTAAATGATTTAGATTAGATAGCCGCAATTACCTATTGATAGTTCATATAAGATGAGACCGCGATCGCATCCGATGTAAAACCCGCATCTCATCACTTCAGCGTTTGTTCAATCAATATGGTGTCAGTTCCTCATGATTACAGCCTTTTTAATTTTTTTTGATGAAGTAAAAGTTGTTGAGATGAAATACTCACCAAATTTTTTTCATTTCTTTTCTGAAATGGGACATGTATTCTTCTTTTTTGGAGTGGTTAGGGGAGGGCGTTATTTTTCTTTTTTTTTTTTGTAGGGGGGTCTTCTTCTTTTCGGAAATGGGAATGTATAATTTTAACCATCAATGCAATGAATTGTGATGTTATTGCTATCGAGACGTCTTGTTTTAATGGCGGCTCTTATTTTCTCTACTAGTCGGGGAGGGGGGGAAGCGTTTATTTGGCTTTCTGACAAAAAGCTGCTTAGTGGGAGTCAGACACCTGGGGAATCTCGTGTTGTGGCTTGATTTTTAATTTTCCTGACGTATTCTTTGGTAACTTTTGTATCTTTTTGTCAAGTTTTGGACATATTTGATGCCGCCGCTTGTCGCCTCTTACTAATGCTATTGTTTAATGTGTGCACCTATTAACCGGTTCTAGTTGGTTCTTTCAGGCGAAATGACATGTTATCATGTTACCATATCTACCAAGGCTTACCAGGGCAGGTCAAAAAACCAAGTTGCGATTTCATTTGACTGATAGATTTAGGTAAACAATTTCCCTGGAGAAGGTTCCCGACCATAATACAGATGACACAACGAAGTTGTTTTACTTGAGATTAACTTAGTTATGTTAATAACCCGGGGTATTTTTTGCAACCAGTCCAAAAGAATATTCCGCATAGTCCTTGAGAGACCCACAAATTTGCCCATACCTTAGAACTGCAAAAATATCAAATCCGTACCTTAGCAAATTTCGTATCGTCCTTTGTTGAAGCCAAGCCTTTTTTTCCATTATGCATTTAGTTAAACTGACTATGCATAAGGTTTACGGTATAGGATCGATGAAAGTTGGGTTTGTTGATTTCGACGGGCAAAGTGTGAAATTTTTTAGTTTATGTTATATTGGTTATATTTTGGAGGGTTTGAGAAAATATTTTGGTGTACGCTGAGACCTTATCTGGTTGTTCATTATTAAGTTTTCTGGTTGGCTGTTTTTCAACATGAAGGACATTGCGTGGCTGTTCCTCTACAACGATGTTCCACCAACGTTGACCGTTTTAAGGACCTTGGAAACTGTTGAAAGATGGCAGTCTCTGGAATTTTAAGCGGTCCGTGAAAGTTGAAAGACACTTTAATATATTACATTTTCTAGATACAATGCAAACCAAGAGGGTTTCACTTGCAACAGCAGTGGACATACTTTCGGAATATTTTTAATAACCCTTACACTGCGATAAATATCGTTGCGAGTTGGGACGACAAACACGATTGCCTTACTTTTGACGGGTTTAGATATTACTTTTGTGTCGCCAGTGCGCCAACTAAATGATTGGCCTAATTAAACATTCGACTTTTACCATTTAATATCCCGCTTCGTTGAAAAGCGGAAAAGTTGACATAAGTGGCGGTAATCATATCAATACTAAGCGAAATCTTTTGGAACACGATCTGGCCGAAATTCTCCTACATTTTGACTAGAATATCCTAGTCAAAATTCCTTACATTCTGACTAGGAATATCCTAAAAATTCGTTCAACATAGTCAGGCATTTGTCAGTAGTAATCCTCTATTTTTTGATCGAGGATATTTCCTCCACGTTGCTAAACATACGAAATCATAGACTTTTTTTTAAAACCCGACATTTTTCTCTGCTACTACCAGTATGCCATGACCTTCTCTGATATCCTTATTATTTGTTTAACCCAGCGTCAATGTAGTGCGTGTAAAAGATACTTCATATACGATTGTTATCGAGTTTACTGCCATCAGAGCCATTGTAGGCATTTAGCCGTGGAAACCTGGTGAGGGGGTGTGAATGTTTAACTGTTTAGTGGCAACATTTGCCGATTACCTCACACGTATAGTCAAGAATCACTGACGCCAAGTCCTCATATTGAGTAAAACAAAAAAAAACCGAAAAAAATAACATATAGGGCCTCTAATGACCCGTATGGCGTTTGACTTATGACCCATTGTGTCACTATATATAATAAATCAACTCACTTCTGCAACTCAAATGCTATGACAACTAAGGAACCACTGTCTCAGACTTTTACTGGTATGCGCAGAATGACCTCTGATGATCACAAACATGTGCCTTTTTTACCTCTAGTGGCCCTATTTTGAAACCTTTTGACCCCATATTGGTCCCCATATCCGGTCCCAAAATCTATATGAAAAAAGCGTGCAAAAATGGCTGAGATAGATGCCCGAAGATTCAAACCCCCCAAACCACAAGCTGCCGTTTTTGGGCTTTTCAATGGTCACTGTTGTGTGGTACAACCAAAGAAACATACGTTTATGATTTTACACATAGAGGGTTCCGACTGGATGAGTGAGAAAGCCTACTTGCAATATTGATTGTGGTCCGCGTGTTCGTGGACGTCCCAGTACACTGTAGTTCCCATTGAAAAAAAACCACAACTGCAATTGTGGTTTGGGGGTTTGCGTCTTTTCGGGCGTTCTATCTCAGCATTTCTGCAACGTTTTTACAATCAGTATTAAGGAAATAGCAGACCTATACAATAAAATGTATATTTCTGAAAACTTTCAAAATGGTAGGACCTTGGCACAATCCTGATCGAAAAACTGTCGAGATACTTTTGTGCCAGGTACACCGCAAACATGGCCCCCATTACGCGGTGCTTCACTTACAGAGGGATCTATATTACCCAGATCTACAAAAAAAGTAAAATTGTGTTATTTTGTTTATGTATTTTGTTGTTGGGATCTTTGGGATATTTCAACTGCTTTATTTTGGATTAAAAATAGCAAAGGTAAGAGTACAACACATTTATGGTTAAGATGGAAAAAATATTTATGATCGATGCGCAAAGCCGGGTACCCTTTAACAACGATTTATGGTGCAAGCATTGCATTTCCGTGGAGCGCCAATTCGGCAGTCGTTAACATGTTATGGACCGTTTAACGAACGAAAATACAGACCGTGAGTGTTAACGGATAGGAAATTGAAACGGTAACTCCAGCTCAAATTTTCCTACATCTTTTTTCTCCCGAATTTCGGATGGGCAGTTCACAGCAATATTTTTCATTTTAACGCCTTTAAGCTGCTATAGGCTATGCTGTGTCAAAGTCAAGTGTATAACAAATTAATAACTCCAGTGGTGCAAAGGGACGGGCCTACAAGATCATGAACCTTTGGATTGCTGTTTTCCTTTTTTGATATTGCTCCATCATTGCTATTAATGCAAAAAAGTGTTAAGTTATATTATTTTAGTGCCTGGTGTGGACTTTGTTCCACTGACAGTTCCCTAACGGGGGCTTCAGCCGGCGGAGCCCTGTCAATTTTTTTTTTTGTCGGGAAAGCTTTAAGAGCTCTATCTAAGCTCTATCTCATGTGCAGTTCATATGTTTGTAATGGCTCGTTTTTCAAGTTATGAGCCTTTAAAGTTGACTTTTACTATCGACATTTTCATTTCATTTTTTTTTAAATCTCCATAGGACTTGTTCCCTACTGACGTTTTCCCTAAACGGGGGCTTTCAGACGGCGAAGCTCCTGTCACTTTTTTTTGGAAAGCTTTATTTTAGAGCTCTATCTCATGATGAGTTCATAACTATGTAGGTGACTCCGTTTCAATTTACGAACCTTTTCAAGTTGACTTTTACTCCAACCTTTCATGTCATTCTTTAAAAAATCCAAATGGACTAGTTCCCGGTACAGTTCTTAAATTGGAAGCTTCAATTGATCTTTAAGACAGTATCCATTGGCTGTATCCATCTTGAGACCTCGGCATTACACTTAAATGCTCACTAACTTTAAAAAAAATCTCCCTGATTGCAAGATCAAATCTCCCTGATTTCCAAAAGTCTCAATGTTTTGCAGCTCTGCAACGGTCATTCAGGGGTCGTTATTGGATATCTTGCGTGCTTTTGACGTTGGATATGAGTTTTAAGTATGGTGGTAGAATTTCACTGTACAAGTTTTGTGGTCACAGTTTTCGAGGGGTCATTTTGGGTCAAATGTCTCCAAGGGCCGTTTATCGATAACTTAGCTGTGCTGTATATATGGATAAAGTTTTGGTATGGTGTATTTTTTGGCCGTACTGAGTTTTGTGTCACGTTTTCGCGTGTCAATTTTGGGGTCAAATTCATTCAGCAGAGTGTCGTTTTTCGGGTAGCCTGGCCGTGCTTTTACGTATGGATTGAGTTTTTGTGGGGGTAGAGTTTTGCCGTCGGCGACCAGTTTTGTGGTCCCAGTTTGTCGAGGGAGCATTTTTTGGATTCAAGGCTCCAGGGGTCGTTAGCGGGTAATGTGGCCGTCTTTGACCTATGTGATATAGTTTTTTTGGTTGTGGTAGAGTTCACCTTACCACTTTTGGGTCACGTTTTCGAGGGGTTATTTTGGGTCAAAAGTCATGTAGGGGGCCATTATTGGGTAACTTGGCCGTGCTTTCATACCCATTGCTTTGACGTATTGATATGAATCCCCTGGGCGCTACTTAGGTCAAAACATTCCGTATACTCATCTAGTTGGTATGCTCGCTTAGTGGTGATTAGGGTCCTGCATGGTCAAAAGTCCAAATGGGTGGGGTAACATTGGTGTTGGTGTATGGACATGAAACTTGAGGTGGGTTGAATTTTTGATGGCAAATCTTAAATTTCACAACACGGTCATCAGGGTCTTCAAGAGTCACTGGAGTCCAAATGGGTAAACTTTAGTATCCAGGCGAAACTTGGTGGGTGGGGCGATTGTTTATGACCGAATTGGTATAGCTCATGAACAAGGACAATCAAGGGTCGTTCAACGTCAAATGAACCGCAAAAACACCGAGGGATCTTCAATCCAGGTGATATCGCAAAACACAGGTGTAGCAAATCCAAGGACCGCCTAGTAAAATACTATTAAAGAAACCACCGGTCCATCACTTTATGGTAATGCACAGAATGCCCTCTTATGGCCCATATTCCCTTTTGACTCCAATGACGCCTAACTGACCTTTGACCTACTCAACAGATCAAACATTCTTCCAAGTTGAGTTATATGGCCACCAAACTTGCTCAAATAACCACTGGCCAAGACCCAGGCTATATATCAATTGACCTGTAAATGACCCTACATGGACCTATGAACCCACAACTATGCATTCCCCGACCAATCCCAATTGATGGTTACTGCTCATTGATGCACTCGGTTTTTTTTGGGGAGTTGGTTGGGGGATTTCTTTCTTTTTTTTTGGGAGTAATATGATTTTTTTGGGGGGAGGAAGAGGATTGTTTTTCTTTTGTTTTTGGCAACGAGGGAGGGGGTTTTCCGGTCAGTCGGACGTTCCAACCGTTCAGACGTGTCAGCTTCTTCCATCAGCGCCTTCTACGTATTTATTCGCACATTTTCATACCTTTCGGGACAGAAAGCCGGTGATTTCCCTGCCGTTTTAAACTCCCCCTTTAACTCTTTCTCTTGAACTGGGCCGACCTGTCGCAATCAGGCGGCCCGTGGTTGCGCGCTATCCGTGAACTCGCGTCCCCACCACGGACTGTAACTGCAGCCCCGTCTCTATGCCGACATCTCCGTTGTGAAGGTTTGCCCTTCACTTACTTATCTTCATGTAACATGCCCTCCGAAAACACGAACCGAAGCCAATCAGCTCATCGCCTTTACCTGCGAAATTACAACATTCAACCAATCACAATTAAGGCACCCGGGACCCGTAACACTCACAACGGCGTTAACGTCATTGCTTATAGCGCACACCGGCTGCTGTATTTTACACCCCGCCGAATTCAATGCGGCAATTAGCAATTCTCTTAAATCCACTTAAAAGGATAAGCCCTGGGATTATACTCGGTCTTCTTACGTTCCGGGGAGCGGTCAATAAGATATCTTGCAGAAGGTCACCACCCATTGTAAGTCATGTCTCGGATTACCCGTGGATCTCCAAGTACCGTCAAACAAGAACGACTTGAGTGGTCCACGTGAGATAACTTGACCGGGCTTTGTCGATTGAACGCAGTTGACTCATATAGAACTGACTTATACATCATGTATTACTATTTTTTATTTGATTTTTAAATATGTATCAAAACCAATGTACATGGCCAAGCTCGAAAATGTCAGTGTCGCAAACGAAGGAATTTTGTAATTAGAATAATTAATATCGGAGATAATATAATTCAATGCTGCTGGAAACGCACTTCAAGGTGAAATAGCCGGGAAATAGCGCCTGTTAACGTATCTACGCTCATCCATTGTTTTTTATTGGCAGGCAAGCAAGTTAGAGGTCATTTCTAGAGGTGGTACTATTTCATCATTGACGACATAAACTTAGAATTTCCGGCAGAGCTTGAAAGTACAATCTATGATCCCAATTTCAATTACAAAATCGCTTATTTATACTAATAGGCATTTTTTAGCATCCTCGTTCGCAGGTGTAGTTCCCTAAACAATCCACCACATAACTTGTGTGCAAAAAGTTGAAAATTGGGGCTCTAAAAAAATGTGCTTTTATTGTTTTTAACAAGCACAAAATCAAACCACTACACTCCACTCAAGGCCCAACACACTTTTCTTATGAAGCTTTAGCACCATTGGTGCTCTTGTTTAAATTTCATTGACGGGAGTCCAATTTGGTACTTTGTATCTTTTTGTCAATTTTTGGACATCATTTTGAATGCGCCTGTCCGTCCTTCTTACTGGATGCTATTGGTTTATGTGTGCGCCTATTAACCGGTTCTATGGGTTCTTCAGGCGAAAATGAAATGGTGATCATGTTACCATATCTTACCAAGGGCTTACCAGGGACAGGTCAAACACAAGTGCGAGTCATTTGACTTGAGTAGATTTAGTGTAAACAATTTCCCTGGATGAAGGTTGCCCGACCATATAAGATGACACAAAAGAAAGTTGTTTACTTGAGCATTAATTCTTGAGTTATGTTAATAACTCGGTATTTTGCAACCAAGTCTCAAAAAATACTCATTCGCACCTATAAAATTTGCAAAATATCAAAAAACTAAAAAATTAAAAAAAATCAAATCCGTACCTTAGCAAAAAATTTTTTTTGGTAGCCCGTGGTATCGCCCTTTGTTTGAAGGCAAGCCTTTTTTACCATTATGGCATTTAGTTATAATGACTATGCATAATGTTTTTACTGTAAATAAGGATAGATAAAGTTGGTTTGTTGATTCGACGGCAAAGTGTAGAATTTTAGTTTATGTATATTGGTTTTTATTTTGGAGGTGTTTTTGATCAAATTCTGTGGTGTAACCTGAGAAACCTTATCGTTGTCATTATTATTTCTGGTTTGGCTGTTTTCGACATAAGGACATTGGTGGCTGTTCCTCTAAACGATGTGCCACCACGTTGACCGTTTCAAGGTGCCTTAAACCGCTGTTGAAAGCCAATTCTGGAATTTATAAGCGTTCCTTTGAAAGTTGAAACACTTTAATTACATGACTTTTCGAATAAATATTATTAAACCAACGAGGGTAATTCACTTGCGACAGCAGTGGACATACATCGTAACTATTTTTAAGAACCCGTACACTGCGCTAAGATATATCTATTGCGAGTTGAGACGACAAACAGCTTGCCTTACTTTTGACGGGTTTAGATATTACTTTTGTTGTCGCCGGTGCTCCACTAAATGATTGGCCTAACATTCGACTTTACCTTTTATATCCCCGCTTCGTGAAAGCGGAAAATGTTTGAAATAAGTGGCGGTAAGCATATCAATACTAAGCGTAAATCTTTGGACACTCTGCGCCAGAAATCGCTTTACAGTTTGACTCGATATCCTAGTCAAAATTCCTTACATTTTACTTGGAATATCCTAAAATCGTTCAACAAGAGTCAGTGAATTTGTCAGTAGTAATCCTCTATTTTTTGATCGAGATATCCCTCAAAGTGGCCTGAACCATACGAAAAATCAATAGACATTTTTTTTAAAACCCGACACGTTTTCTCTGCTACCCAGTACGCCCATGACCTCTCTGATATCCTTATTATGTTGGTGTTAAACCAAGCGTCAATGTTTTGCTGTAAAAGAGACTCATATACGATTGTTTAGCTGGGGCTTACGGGCAATAGCTATAGCATTGTAAGGCATTGCCTGATGGAAACCTGAGTGGGGGTGGGGGGGAAAATGTTAAACTGTTTAGTGTACATTGCCGATTACCTTCACACGTAGAGTCAAAAAATCACTGACCCAAGTCTCATATTGAGTATACATAGAGTGGGCGCTAATGGACCCTGTATGGCCTTTGCCCATTGTGTCAATATATATAATAAATCACTTCTGCAACTAAAACTATGACAAACTAAAGGAACCACTGGTCCAGGGCATTTACTGGTACCGCATAATGACTATGGTGCACATTTGCCTTTTTTCCTCTAGTGGCCCTATGTGACCATTGACCCATATGGTCCCCATATAGTCAAAATCTATATTTAAAAGCGTGCAAAAATGGCTGAGATAGAGTGCCCGAAAGACGCAAACCCCCCACACCAAAATTTCAGTTTTTGGCTTTTCAATTGTCACTGTGTGGTACAACGAAACAATACGTGTGTATGATTTACACATAGAGGTTTTCCGACGGATAGTGAGAAAGCCTACGTGCAATATTGATTGTGGTCCGCGTGTTGTGTCCAGTACACTGTATGCCCATTGAAAAACCAAAAACTCAATTTTTTGGTTTTGGGGGTTTGCGTCTTTCGGCTTTCTATCGCAGCCATTTTGCACGTTTTTTACAAGCTATGTAATAAATTGAAAGAGCACAAGACCTAGACAATAAAAATGTTATTCGAAACTTTCAAATGGTAGGACTGCCTTGATTAGGACTTTGGCACAATACTGATGAAAAAAAAAAACATGTCGAAGATACTTTTTGTGCCAGGAGTAAACCGTATAAACATGGCCCCAATTCGCGGTTGCTTCAATTACAGGAGGGATCTATAATACCCGGATATACCAAAAAAGTAAATGGCAGCCTCCCGGTGATTGATTCGTCGTTTTGGGCTATTTGGGATATTTAACGCTTTATTTGGGACATTAAAAAATAACAGAAGGTAAGTACCAACAAACATTTTTTGGTTTAAGAGTTGTTCTTTTGATTTTGATCGAAGGCAAAGAGGGTAGGGTCGGTAACCCGATTACGAACGATTTATGGGGCAAGAATGCATTTCCGTAGGAAGCGCCAAATCGGCAGTCGTTAACTTGTATGCGTGTAAAGAACGAAAATACAGACCGGGAGTGTCAACGGATAGGAAATTCAACGGTAACTCAAAGCATCAATTTTCTGACATCGTTTTTTCTCCCGACTTTCGGATGGACCAGCACAGCAATCTTTTCATATTTAACCATTTAACTGTATAGGCATGCTGTGTCAGTCACTTGTTAAACAAATTAACTCCCAGTGGTGCAAAGGGACGGGCTAAAAGATTCGAACGGTTGTGTGATTGCTGTTTGACTTTTGAAAGGCTCCATCATTGCTATTAAGGCAAAAAAAGTGTTAAGTTATCATATTAGTGCCTGGTTGTGGACTTGTTCCCACTGACAGTTCCCTAAAAACGGGGCGAGACGGCGGAGCCTGTCATTTTTTCCGGAAGGAAAGCTGTTTAAAGAGCTATATCCAGATGCAGTTCATATGTTGTAGATGGCTCCGTTTTCAAGTAGAGCTTTAAAGTTGACTTTACTTCGACCATTTTAATTTCATGTTTTTTAAATCTCCATCTGGACTTAGTTCCTGCTGACCGTTCTTAAATGGGGACTGTCAGACGGCGAAGCCCTATTTTTTTGGAAGCTGTATTTTAAAGAGCTCTATCTCATGATGCAGTAATTAACTAGTAGGTGACTCCGTTTGCAAGTACGAACCTGTTAAGTTGACTTTTACTTCCAAACTTCATTCATTCTTTACAAAAATCCAATGGGATAAGTTCTGGGACAGTCCTAAATTGGAAGTTAATTGATCTTTAAGGACAGTATCCATGGGCTGTATCCATCTTGAGGACCTTGGTATTACGGCTTAATGCGCACTAAATTTTAAAAAAACAAATCTCCAGGATTCCAAGATCAATCTCCTGATTCCCAAACTCAATGTTGGCAGCTCTGCAATACCAAAGTCATTCAGGTCGTTTTGGATAAACTTGCCGTGCTTTGAAGTGGACTTGATTAAGTATGGGTGGTAGAATTTCATGTACCAATGTTGTGGGGTCCCATTTCGAGGGGTCAATTTTGGGGTCAAAGGGGTCATCCAGGGGCCGTTCGCGGATAACTTGGCTGTGCTTTGATATATGGATAAAGAGTTTTGGTATGGTAGTGTTTTGCCGTACGAGTTTGTGGTCACGTTTTCGAGGGGTCATTTTTGGGTCAAATGTCCTTCGGGGTCGGTTCCGGGTAGCTTGGCCCTGCTTTTTTAGGTATGGCTGTGAGTTTTGGTGGGGTGGTAGAGTTTTCGGCGTTACAATTTTTTGTTGTGCACGTTTTCGAGGGAGGCATTTTGCTTCAAAGGTCATCCCAGGGGTCGTATCGGGTAACTTGGCCGGTGCGTTGACGTATGGATATGAGTTTTGGTATGTTTGTAGAGTTTTGCCGTACACTTTTGTGGTCACGTTTTCGAGGGTTATTTTGGGGTCAAAGTCATGTGGGCCATTATTGGGTAACTTGGCCGGCTTTCATACCCATCTTTGACGTATGGATATGAGCACCCTGGCGCCTAATTAGGTCGAAACTTCCAGTATATTCCTCTAGTGGGTATGCTCACTAGTGGGTATTAGGGGTCATTCAAGGTCACAGGTCAAATGGGTAAACATTGGTGTTGGTGTAGGACATGAAACTTAAGGGTGGGGTTGATTTGTTGATTCCACAAATCTTAAAGGTCACACAAGGTCATCAGGGATTCAATCAACAGTCCACTGGAGTCCAAATGGGTAAACCTTTTTAGTATCAGGCGAATTTGGTGGGTGGGGGCGATTGTTGATGATAAAAATTGTATAGCTCATGACAGACATCAGGGTCGTTCACGGTCAAATGAACCGCAAAACCCGAGGGTCCTTCAATCCAGGTGATCGCAAACACAGGTGAATAGCCAAATCCAAGACCGCCTAGTAAAATACTATTCAAGAAACCACCGGTCCAGAACTCTTATGGAATGCACAGAATGCCCTCTTATGGCCCATATGCCCTTTTGACCTCCAATGACCCTACTTGACCTTTGACCCCAACATATCAAAACATTCTTCCAAGTTAAGTTGTATAGCCACCAAACTTGCTCAAGATAACCACTGGCCAAGACCCATGGGCTATATGTCAGTTGACCTGTAATGACCCTACATGACCTATGACCCACAACTATGCATTCCCTAACCATCCCAATTGATGGTTACTGCTTCATTGATGCACTCGTTTCTTTTTGGGGAGTTGGTTGGGGGATTTCTTTCTTTTTTTTGGGAGGATATGAGTTTTTTTGGGGGGAGGAAGAGGATTGTTTTTTCTTTTGTTTTTGGAAACGAGGGAGGGGTTTTCGGTAGTCGGGACATTTCCAACCGTTCAGCTTCTCCATCAGCGCCTTCTACGTATTTATTCCGCACATTTTCATACACTTTCGGGACAGAAAGCCGGTGATTTTCCTGCCGTTTAGACTCCCCCTTTAACTCTTTCTTGAACTGCCGAACTGTCGCATCAGGCGGCCCGTGGTTGCGCGCTATCCGTGAACTCGCGTCCCCACCACGGACTGTAACTGCACCCCGTCTCTGATGCCGACATCTCCGGTTGAGGTTGCCCTTCACTTCCTTATCTTTCATGTAAACATGCCCGTCGAAAATATGAACCGAAGCCAATCAGCGCATCGCCTTTACCTGCGAAATTACGAACATTAACCAATCACAATTAAGCACCCATGGACCGTAACACTCACACGGCGGTAACGTCAGTGCTATAGCGGCACCGTCTGATGTATTTACACCCGCCGAATTCAATAGGCAATTAGCAAGTCTCTTAAATCCACTTAAAAGGATAATCCCTGGGGATTATACTTTGGTCTTCTTACGTTCGGTCTTGCAGAAGGTCACCACCCATTGTAGTCATGTCTCGATGACCGTGGATCTCAAGTACCGGCAAACAAAGAACGACTTGAGTGGGCCACTTGAGATAAATTGACCGGGCTTTGGGTCGATTGAACCAGTAGTGACTCATATAGAACTGAACATTATACATCATGTATTACTAGTTTTATTTGATTTTTAATATGATATCAAAACCAATGACATGGCACGAAAATAAAATGATTAAGTGACACGTTTAGTTCTCACATATCCCCGGACACATATCGTGTGGGAAACGCACACATACACGAACACGCTCATTTGAAAACCGAACAAAACTGAAAGAATAAACATTTTGTAGACCCATTCTTTTCAAGATTTTGTTAATACAAGTTGGAAATATACTAGATTTTGTCTCGCTTTAACAAAGTTTAGAAAACAGTATTAAATCTCAATATGTATGTTTCGCACTGTAACTCACTTTAAGGGTTTAAAATAATATTTCTCCAACCTACTGAAGCTTTATGAAGAGCTTGCCAAGTTGTCAAATGGAAACAATGGAAATAATCTATATAGATAATAATGCTTTAAAAGTTTTGGTGAGAATTTGCCGACCCATATTTAACATTTTAAAAGACCGTGTAAAAAAGAAGAGTCGGGAAGGCACCGCTTGGATGTTTGGACGTATTTAAATGTATAATTTGTTTAATATAATATGGTTTTATGTTTGTGGAGTTTCACTTGAGTTACTACGTCTCTCTTGATTTTGTTTTAATTTCAAATTTAACGAGTATACACATGCGAAGCAAGGAAGAGCGGAAAAGACAACTCATCCAACTGCAGATACTTCATCTAGTTGTACTGTCTGATATAATTAAAACTCTTAACTTTGATATAACATGGCAATTCAAAACGAAAAACATTTTATTTCAAGTAATAGAATATAAAACTTGCATGATACTGTAAAATTGAAATTATGTATTGCTAAATTTTTTTTTGTCTTTTCACGCAAGCGAGTTTCCTATTGCGATAACAAGAAAAATTACACTGTCTAAAATTACCACCCTACCGCAGTTAACCTAAACCCATCCCGTCCTATCACCACTTTCGGGTACTCATGCTCGTGCGTGGTGTGGAATCTAAGACGCCCGTTGCAACACAACGCGTACCTGCTTGTTAGTAACGGTTACAAACAAATGGGTAAATTTCCAAAGCAACGTATACCATATTTTCACTGATTTTGCAGCCCTTTCTGAACGGATTTCTTCCGAATATACACGAATCCGACGGGGAAGCCTCGAAAGGACACCCTATACGTCGCCGCCATTGCTGGGGGGGGGGGGATCCTGGCTACCAAACACACAGTACACATGTTATACATGGTATCCTATGGCACTGTTATACTGTGCATAAATGTTTACTGCATAAAAACGGAAAATCTGATTCATCCCTAACTTTGGAATTGAACATTTTAGGTGACTATCTTTAGTTCTAGATGACTATTTTGAATTTCTACTCAAAATAATTATATTTCGAAATCTCTGAGTCAGCCTTTAAAGGTGCGTGTTCCGATCGTCTTTGAGACCCCCCTGATTTACCCGGAAGTAGTATCGATTTTGATATCAGACGAAAGGCCGTATTTTTCTCATTGTCATCCTGAAATTTGAGCCCTCAAATCCATTTCATTCCCAAGATATAAACAAAACCCGCCGTTTTAGTGGTTAACCATCGATATTAGCACAGTATTGAATATGGCTTTGCAGCAAGCATTATTGCGTCTACCATCAAAAACCGCAAGTTTGTGTCCCATGGTACTTGATTGGGTGTATGTGCAAATGCCAGGCTCTCATCAGGTATAGAACACAATACACATAAATCGGAACAAGCACCTTTAATAGCGTGCTTGTGTTTTTTTAAACACCTCCAAGTAGGCCCTACTTTGTGTATGTAAGTGTTAAACACACTATCCATTAATTTTTACAACGACATCGAAAATTAAATACTGTTTGCAGTGACTAACATGTCAAAATGGTATAATACAAAAGTCGCATTTCAAATCCATCACAAATATAGCGGTCCAAAGCGCCGGTGCGCGTTGCTGCCAAATGTACGGTAAGCGAATAAAACATCAAGATAAATGTGAATATTTAAATGAAAATAAAACAGGAAAAACAACAGACACAAACACAAAGTAGGTTAGTTAGATCATCAGTCAAGTAATTTCTGCACAGTCTGGAAAGTTATAGGCCTATAGACATTTTTTTATTAAGTTCTCTCATGCGCTTCTTTATCTTTATGCGCTGTTTATATTCTACAATTTCAAGGAAAACAACAGCAACAAAAATATACAACGGTATAAAAAAGTAGCTTTCATAAGAGTTGCCCGTCCCAATTAGTGCTTGTGATCCAATTGATTGCTATGTCAGTCGTAAAATTTACCAAATAATTGAGGCGTATCGATTTTCTTGCACGTTAAGTGCCACTTGAAACCAGGCCACTTAACTGCGTTTAAGCCGCTGTCGGAGCCCACCGGCCACGTCTTCTCTCCGACGTGTATGTTCCATAGGCCAGCTATCGTAGCTGCACACAATTCCACCGTACATGGACTGCATCGGATCTTATGTGATCTACTATAAATCTGATGGAAATTTTACGCAGTAATTAGTTATACCAAAGTTTTAAATCCGGTTTTGTCCCCGCTAACGGGGGTGGCCGGATACACCTCACACTCAGCAATACTGCTTTGTGGGAATTTATTGGAGCAAACAGTAATTCCTAACCATATTTCAAGCAGAATTTGGTGCAAAATGTCTGACATTGATTTTTAGAGGGGTCAAGTCAAGGTTAATTTGGACTTTTTGCTTTTTGTGACAGCTATATCTCTTCCATCAAAGCTGATATAAGTATAAGATTGAAAACAAGGGTATTATTCAAGATAAGCTTTCACCAGCACAAATTTGGAAGTTATATCACTGTTACTTTTTGACTTATGGCCCCCCCAAAGTATGATCCAAGTGGCTTATGAGCCATTTTTAACCCCCTGTAACTTTTAAGCGGAGCAAGGTGCATTTTTTCTGATCACATATTTGCAATCTGCAGCAAAAGGTAATCCTGAATGCCAAGTTTGAAGGATCTGAGGGGTGTAGTTCTTTACTTATGGCAAAAAAAAAAAAAAAAAAAAGGGGTGGCCGGATACACCTCACACTCAGCAATACTGCTTTGTGGGAATTTATTGGAGCAAACAGTAATTCCTAACCATATTTCAAGCAGAATTTGGTGCAAAATGTCTGACATTGATTTTTAGAGGGGTCAAGTCAAGGTTAATTTGGACTTTTTGCTTTTTGTGACAGCTATATCTCTTCCATCAAAGCTGATATAAGTATAAGATTGGTCTGAGTGGTTTTTGAGCCATTTTTGACCCCCTGTTATTTTAAATTGGGCCAAGGTGCATTTTTTCTGATCACATATTTGCAATCTGCAGCAAAAGGTAATCCTGAATGCCAAGTTTGAAGGATCTGAGGGGTGTAGTTCTTTACTTATGGCACTCTGAATATTGAATTTCACACCGGTGCATGTTTTTGAGGTGACCCCCTCAAATTCAAAATTGCTGTAGCGTGAAAACGAAAAGAGGTACAGAGCTCAAATTTTCAGGATTTTAGTTTCTCATGAATATCTTTCAATACACCAAAAAAGAAAGAAATCCATGAGGTGATGGTGTACTCGATTTGTTGAATTGGCATGGAATGACCCTATTTCTGTATGTGTAGAATGTCCGGTTAAAGTTTTGGAATTTGTAATCTCATGCCCAAATGCTTGGACCAATAGCAGCCAAACTTGATCAGAAGAACCCATGGCCCAAAGTTCATATTTGGTATACTCCGATGGGGTCAACGGTCAAGTGGGAATCTATCAAATATTTTTTTCTGCCACAGATCAAATGCTACGATCACCAAACTTGGTCATTATAAGCACTGACCCCATGGCCCATATGATGTACACAGATTGGGATCAAAGGTTATGTTGGTGGATTAGGGGCATTCTGTCATCCTCAAATTCTGAAGTGGTAAATGTGCAAATTTAAACATTTCTGTGGCAAGACATGTGGTTTGAGAACCGCTTTGTCAGAGAATACTTCCAAAAAAGGCATTCATTTAGAAAAAATTAGATATCCTAGCTTTATCACAGTGGGATGGGTTTCGGAAAGTAGTAGTAGTAGTAGTCTGGGAGCTAGCAGACATTTGTAACATATCTCGAGTACAAAGGTTTGAGTGGTTAAATATGTAGACAGCAGGACAGGAACCCCTGAAATGAAAAGTGCTGCAAATGTGGTATTAAGAAGGGGACCAAGACAAAGATTGTACAGGGGCCAAATTTTTAGATCCAATCGTGTTTAAAAATATACCATGTTATTTGTCTAGCCATAAGGATTCAGAAAAGTATAGTTTGTGCTATCTACAGCCTAAAGTTTCGGAGTTATAGGCTAAAAACAGGAAAAATCAATAAAAAGGGTCAATTTCAGTTGTACAGGGGTCAAATTTTAAAGTTGCTCCAATTTGGATACAAAATGGTGCAATTTTATTGGTGGAGCTCATAGAATTAAAATAAGGAATAGTTTTGAGTGTCTCAAATGCTTAGTTACCAAAGTAGAGGGGAAACAATGTCAAGCCCCATTGAATGCAATGGGCATTGACCTTCTGTGCCCCCTACATTAAAAACTAAGCATTGAAGACAGTCAAAACTTTCCTTATTTTAATCTTATTAGCTCCACCAACAATATGCACCATTTTTTTCCCTCCAAATCGGAGCAACTTTAAAATTTGACCCCTGCACAACTGAATTGACGACCCTTTTTTTATTGATTTTGCTGTTTTTAGCCTGTAACTCTGAAACTTAAGGCTGTAGATATTAAAAACTATACCTTTTCTGAATCCATATGGTTAGACACATAATGTGATATACTTTCAACATGAATTGGTCAGTTTAAAAATTGACAATCTTTGTCTTGGTCTCCTCTCCTTAAAACACCATTTGCAGCACTTAAAAATCACTTTTCAGGGGTCTCTGTCAGGCTGTCAACATATTTAATCCCTCAAACCTTTTGTACTTGAGATGTAGTGCAAATGTCTTCTAACTCCAGGGTTATAGTAGTAAAACCAAAGTTTTACATCCAGTTTTGTCCCTGCTAACGGGGGTGGCTGTATTCACCTCATATTCACAGCAATACTGCTGTGCAAATATTTATTGGAGCAAAAGGCAATTGAAAGGATGCCCTGCTTGACGTCAATGTGCTGGATAGCTGCCTTAGCTCTCCAGAGCTGGCCCCTTGTGGGTAGATCATCTTTTTCATTCTACCAGGGTAACCAGCTACCCTCCTCATCGGATTTCCTTGGAAACCCCATAAGGGGCGACGGCTTAGCCACCGACAACCAGGCCCTGGGACAGGTAGTACTGGTTATCAGGAATGAGGATACTACCAGTAGCAGGCCCTCAAAGAAAACCCGGCCTGAAAGCTTGTTGTCAATGAGCTGAAGTTAACTTAGCCTAATGGTTTTCTTTTCATTTGGATTTCTTCCTTTCTATAATACAGCATCTGGTGATAAAACAGCCCATGTTTGGAAATCTACTGTGACCTTACCTCCACCCTCTCAAGTCACAGCTGAAGCTACAGTAAGTTTGGGATTGTTGCTTACCTTATAACTTGTAATTAGGGGCAAATATTTGGTGTAAATGACAATACAAAGTCAGCTTCTAAGGCAGAGTACTTTAAGCAATGTCTATAAAGTAGGCGCCCTTTGTGCTTCATGATTTGTGTGTCAAATTTTACCTTTTAATCAAACTTGGAGCATGTATCTATGTCTAATAAGCATGGGTAGTAAATTATTTTGTTTGCTGCAGCCCGTTTCACCAAGACTTAAGATCGTTTAGGAGGTATCTGTTTACAGGTCTTTTTGGCCTTTTGTTCACCGCTTCCATGTTGTCCAGTATGTTTTTATATTGTACATATATTTTGCATGGAAATAAAGATTTGAGATTGAGATCGATTGTGTGTTTGATTTATCAAGTGTAACTCGATCAAGCGTAAGTTTGAACTTACAATCAAGTTAAACTTACACTTGATCAAGTTACACTTGATAATCAAACTTACAATCGAATATAAGTCTTTGTGAAACAGGCTCCTGATTCCTGTTTTGTACTAAACCTTTGTGATTTGTAGATGTGTTTCTAGCTTGGAAATGACCTGTTACATGGTTCACCATTTGCAGGTAGCGCCTTGAACTGGCTTTGGAATAAATGAGGATGTTGCATAATGCAATGCATTCATCTTTTGCAAGGTTACTGGTTTTGTGTAGAAAGAATCAAACCTGATCAAAAATAATGTTGTGCAAATGCTCTTATTCATATTGCTGCCCATTCAAGGATCTCCTCACAAATGGCGAAGGGCAAATAGCTTCAGTACATTACAGTCAATTCTTATTCTCAAACACGCAATATCATTGGTTGTTGCCTATCTAATGAGAGTCAATTTTAAATAGTGCATCCTTGCTCAAGTGTTTATCACCTACATCTAGTACGTTCCCATTCAAGCCTGACTTAATGCCTTTTCATTTTCTACGCTCGGTTTAGCAATATACCTACGATACCCACTGGAAAATTTGGCAACCCCTGAGTGCGCACACGTCAGGGGCCAATGATCTGGCAACACTGACTTCTCATTTTGCTACGCTCATAGCAAGTTGTGTGCTCTTAATGTGCCTTGAGAAGTTTGCAATTTTCAGTGGATTTATAGCTTTTACTCACCTATCTACCAAAACTACGTGTTCTACGCATTTTTCTGACAATTTTGGTTCGGTTCGCTGCTTCAGCCCATTCCAATTTGTTGCAAAACTGCATCCGTTTAGGTGAGTCAGTGTTTTGACTGTCCGCCAAAAAAGATGGCGGCTAGTTCAAACGTTATACAAAGTGTCTGCCTCGGGTATTAGACCCCTTCGAGTACTTCCCACATTCTCTAGCGCTTGAGTTGGGGAGCTTAGTTTGCTAGATGGTTCCTGAGTTATTTATCTCGCTTTTTCATCGGTTACTTTGATGTTTTTCGCGGTGGTCAACTTCACCCGATAGTTACTGGAAGGTACCGGTACGGACACCATTAAAGGTAGTGCGGCCATTGGGCCGAAAGTTCAGAAACTCGGGTTCTGCAGCGGAAAACATGGTTCGTCATCGCTTATGTGCAACGGGGCGGTGTTTGAGCCCCCACCGCTGCCTCCGTGGACTTACGGGTCGGCGGGTCAGTTTATTGGTCTTCCGTCCCCGGGGCCCCACTACGTTAATTACGGCAGGGCCTAACGCTCACGGGAATTACTTAGACTGTGACTCTTTTGTCAGCGGCCATTTGGAAATTTTCGGTGGAATTTGTACGCGTAGATCATTTGGTTCCGAAAACTAAAACTCGGCGGTGCGATACGGCAAGTTTGTTCCATATTTCGACATGACCCAAAACCGGAAGTACGTGCTTTCTATGGGGTTAGGACTCTCAACCGCGTTTTTCTTCGTTTTTCCCCGTTTGCGGGGCTCCACTACCGTTGTCAGGCCGAGCCTTACCGTTATGGGGATTTTAGCCGGGACACTTTTTCCGGCCGGCCATTTGTAATTTTTGCCAACTGATATTTTACCGCTGTTAACCTCATTTGGTTCCAAACTAACATCGGCGGGTCGAATAGCAAATTCATTCCATATGTTCAAACATACCCGAAACCGGAAAGTACCAGCGTTCTATGGGAATTTGGCTCCAGCGGGAATTTTCGCAATTTGAGCGGGCATTACCGGTTAACTCGGTGGGTTGGGCTAGAGGACTCAATGTATGCTAGGCTAAGGTACTTAAAAGAGATCTCCCGGTTATGGTTCCTTAAGTTCCTAACCGATTTCTCTTTTTTGTCTTCCTCAGAGAGACATGGATTCGGACTCTGAGAGTGAAACAGAAGTGGCCAAGCCAAAGCCTCTAGTGACAATGTTCGACATGTGGACACTTCTTGTCACCTGCTGACCCGCATCCGACGTGCATTATTCCCCGCCCGTGCCACCGGGAGGAGCCATTGCGAATTTCGACGAATGGCTGGACACCAGAAGCCAGTGGGGAGACCTAGAAGACCGATCAGCCCTCCAAGTTGCCCGGAAACAACGGCAGAAGGAGACTCCGGCAACATCACCGGTACCCGGCCAGACTGTCCTGATCACAGACCAACCTCCGTTCTCAGCGGAGTTCTTCAGGCGGGCACTGCAGGAGGCAATGGTGCCCATCACTCAACGGATGGATCAGCTGGCAATCATGGGTCACGGAGACAACCCACCCAGATCAAGCTCCGTGGTTCCTATGGTGGTATCACCCCGTAAGCGCCGATCAAGCCGGGATCTACGGGACATAAGCGGTCTGCACCGACCACGATGGCCAGCAGCCCAGTGTCACCGGTAGCAGCCGTGGTAGCAGCCGTCGGCGCCGCCATATGTGGCCGAGTCTCCCGGAGTTTACCGCAGGTTCCCCGTTACACCCGTCCGTTGCCGACCAACTTGGGGAGCCGCCACCGCTTCCAGATCACCGCCGGAGCCGACCGAGGTACCGCACCGCCCCCGAGTACCCGCTCTCCACTGTCGGGATTACCGGGATCAACGCGGAAGCCGAGGGAACCGCAGCCCCCGGGATCACCGCAGGAGCCGCTCTGGGGAGCCAAGATCTCGCAAGAGCGCTCGGGTCGCGAGATCACCGCAAAAGATCACGCAGAGCCGCTCCGGGACCGAGATCACGCAGAGTTGCTCCGGGAGCCAAGATCACCGCAAGATCACGCAAGAGCCGCTCCGGGAGCCGAGATCACGCAAAGATCACCGCAAGATCACCGCAAGTAGCCGCTCCGGGCGCCGAGATCACCGCAAGGATCACCGCAAGAGCCGCTCAGGGAGAGCCGAATCAACGCAAGAGCCGCTCCGGGAGCGAGATCCCCGCAAAGAACACCGCAAGAAGCCGCTCCGGGGCCGAGATCACCGCAAGGTTCACCGCAAGAGCCGCTCGGAGAAGAGGAATCACCGAAGGACACCACAAGAGCTGATCCGGGAGCGTGACCACCGCCGGGATCACCACAAGAGCCCGTTCGGGAGCCGTGACCGCCGCAAGGATCACCGCAAGAGCCGTCGGAAGCCGTGACCGCCGCCGCGATCACCCCAAAGGAGCCGTTCCGGGAAGCCGGGACCGGCGCGGGATCACGTAAGAGCCCGATCGGGGAGCCGGGACCGCCGCCAGGATTCACCGAAGAGCCGCTCTCGCAGCACGATCCCAGGTGGATCAACGCAATAGCCGTTCTCGGAGGCCGTGGTAACAGCAGCACGCCGGAATCTCCGAGGAGCCGCTCTTGAGCCGTGACGCCTAGCAACAAAGACAGTTGCGGACCGCCGGGCCGGACCGCTACCGCCGGGTAAGCCGTGGTCTTCAGGACAGCCGTCGACCCAACGACAGCCAGCTGGGACGCAGTAAGAGTCCACCACGGCCAGCGCCGTTCGCATGGGATGAACTTCTGGTTCCAGTCAAGGAACCTGAACCACCGAGCTTGCCCGAAAGATATGGGTTGTTCATGGACGACCATAGGGACATGAAAACGCCAGCGTTTCAAGCGGCTTACTCACGCACGCCTTCCTGCTCGGACCGCCGTTCCTTAGCCGCTCAAGCCAGGAGGAACCCACAAGGGATCTCTCAAGGGAGGCCATGAACCGGACCGGAGTCTCGGAGCAGAGGGATCAATCACCTCGAGAAGATCCGACAGCGAGGGGAAAACCGTTCCCGTGTTACCAGAGGAGGCTACGATCATACAAATCCTTCCGCCGAAGCCGCTCCGATTCTTGAGCCCTGCAGGGGCGGCTCATTTCTTACGCGTAATTCTAGACAGGGCAGACGGAACTGGGGAGAGGCGAAGCTGGCTACAGGGTATAGGTACTAAGCCAGGAAGCCGCGACCCGCTCCTGTCCCACTTGAAGAGATTCTGCGACACGATCACAGTCAAGAACAGCGGGCCCTCGCCGCCCACAGTGGGTGGAACGCACCCTACAAGCGCCACCAGAGGTCGAGAAAAGTACTTCGCCCGGCACCAGGCCAGAGGGCATGGCCCACATGCTGTTCGGACACAGGGACATGGGCCAATCCAGATCGACCCCCCCCCAGCGGGGGTCGGAGGCGGGGTCAAGTAACCCTACCGTTAAGAACGTCCTCACCAGGTCGCACCTGGAACCAGAAGAGGGACGCCGAAGTGGGAGGCCTGGAGACCTGGCCAGGGATGGCATGCGGCTAGCGAACGCATCCCTCCTCACATTCGCCCACCTGATGAATGGATGTCTAGACCATGCCCAAAAATCGCAGATGATCGCGGAGAACAGGCAACGTTCACTATATACTATCCGCGGACCTACCTCTCAAGGGGGGGAACATCTTTGCAGGCTAGCGCACCACCTCGCCTACTTGCGGAAAGTAAAACGACACCCAATGCCTCAACTCCTGAATCCGCGACAGTAGTTCGGGAGACGCCTATCGGACCTGACCTCTTCGGGGGAAGTTCAAGCGCCCTACATGAAGAGGAGTCGCTGAACAAGAAAGCCAAGGAGCCGCGAAACATCGGAAGGAAAAAGAAGGAAGGCGCCGGCTAGCCAGGGGGATCAGAAGAAGCAGCAGCGGCAACAGCAGCAGACGCAGGACTTTTCGTAGTCAGAGTCCCATCAGAAGAAGACCAGACGTGCCAGGGACAACAGGGCCAAATCCTTCCAGAAAGGAAACAAGGATAACGACGTAAAGGACCCGGTGGCGGCGGTGGTTACAAAAAGGGCGGTCGGCTCAGGGGAGGGGGTGGTGGTCGCCCGTGCCCACCACCCCCCCAGGAAGAGAGGATATCCCAGGCCCCCAGCGTCTCCCTGCGGTGGGGGGGAGGCTTAGGGCACTTCACACACCGGTGGAGGACGGTGACTTCGGACGCATGGGTCCTACGCACAATATCCAAGGGATACCAGCTCGAATTCAGAATCCCCCCACCCACAGCTTCAACACACGACGGAGACAGTGATTCCCAAGGAGTGAACAGACGGCGCAATTCTCCAAGAGATCGAGACAGCATGCTTCAGCAGGCAGCGATTCCTTCAGGACCGTCTAGCGCCTTGCGTTTACCTCAAGTTGTTTTTCTCACACAAAAAAGTCCGGAGGAGAGTGGCGCCGATCCTCAACTTGAAAGCGCTCAACCAGTTCATTTGACCAACGCCCCTTCAAGATGGAGAGCCTAGCAGCAGTTCTCAAGGCGCTCAACCAAGGATGGGGCGGCATCCACTCTCACTTAAAGGAGTGCTTACCTCCACATTAGATAACTCTTCACACAGGAAGTGGTCAGTTTCTATATCACCCGCACGTTCTACCAGTTACAGTGCCTCCCGTTCGGGCTGTCGACAGCGCCCCGCACGTTCACCAGGATAGTGAATGTTCGTAGCAGAGCTCCTATGTTGAAGAGCCACTGCGTTTCGTCTCTTGGACGGACTGGCCTCCTGACAGCGCCTCCTTCCAGAGAACAGTCTCCAGCACTGCATAGCAGAGACAGTTCGCATCGTCTCCCACCTCGGATTTGTGATCAACGACGCGAAGTCCAAACTCAGCCCGTACAGACCCATCGACTTTCTGGGGCGACGCTGAACTTCAAACAGAGAATAGCGTCTCTGACCGTCGAGCGCATCGCACCCACGACGCAGTGCGCCGGGATCCTCATGGAACTCAGTGTAGGTGATTCCCCTCTCCACGGGGGAGGTCTATCACCATATCTCCGTGATCTACCATTCAAAGCCGGATGCCCCCCACCCCACCCACCTCCGGGCCGCTGCGCCGCCCAGGACGGGGCTCAAGTGTCGCTCTCCCACCCATGGAGTCAACCTGGGGGAAAGAGCATACCAAAAATGATCCAGAAGTCAGTGTTGCCAGATCATGGCCCCTGACGTGTGCGCACTAGGGGTTGCCAAAATTTTCCAGTGGGTATTCGTAGGAGATTGCTAAACGAGCGGAAAATGAAAAAGGCATTATAATGGTATAAGTAAACGGAGAAGATTATGGTGATATGATCTCCTCAGGGAGAGAGGGAATACATGTGTATAGGCCCATAAGGTTAAGAGTGCTGCAGCTAGTGGGGTATTTTTGAGAGTGGAGACTGTGTTTGCCTTTTTTAACTTAATATTATGATAAAAACAAAAAAATATTTTCAGAGTATTTGAAGCAATTAATTGAATCAGAATGAATAAAAGATAGGATTGTTGTTTGCTTATCTAATGGCATTAATATTGGGATGGCAGTTCAATATTTGATTGAGGTGATTACTATGTAAGAATATTGGAGTGGCTCGTCAATATGACATCATGGATGTGATATTATTAGAAAGGCAATACAACAAATCTTTCATTCTCTAATTGGTGTGTAACCTCTTGACCTGGCATGCTGAACTACAGCGTTTGAAGACAAGTTCAGGGCCACGCACATTGGAATAAAATGTATGCATTTTGACTCTTGATCCCTGAATCATGTGTATATGGCTGTGGCTGATATCAGGCAATTTATCAGGAAGTATAGAACAGAATGTTACTGTCATAGGTGTTTGAAAAGTTTAATTATGATGACAAAAAATAAATCAAAAAAACCAATAGTGACACAGTTTTTACAACGGATATGCATCGTTATTTACCTAGCTCATACAGTGCCAAATTTTAACAAATTTAAATGTGGGCAAAACATATTCATAAAAAATTAGTGTTGCACAAATCTCTATGAAGAATGGGCCATATAGAGGGCACTGTAACATTACAGATCATGATCTTGTGGGCATATCTGGCAAGTTTTGCAATGGATTTTTCTGATTTTACAGGGGAAAGCTCTTGCATGTCCCTCTTACAACTTTTTATCACAACTGTGTCACCACTGCTTAAATTTGTTCTAAAAGAAGAGACAATTTACAGGGGGTCAAAAAAAAACTTGTTACCCAAGGGGCCAAACACCACTTTTTACGTCAAAAACTGTCATGGGATGCTGTCAAAGGTTTGTGGTATCAACGTGTTTCAGGGGACCTCCCATAACAAACTTCTAGGTGGACAACCCTTGAAAAAATATGCTACTCAAAACCAAATGGCGGTCATTTTTCAAAATGGGCTTGCCATTTAAAACGATTATGACCATATCTCAGCCCACCATGTACAGGGGTGTGATTTTGTGAATAAACTAGGTTATTGCGGGTCCCTTCAATCCCTTGGTTGCAATAAAGTACACATATAATGAAATATACCAATATGGAGGCCATGTTTGCAAAATGGCTACCCATTCAAACTAAATTTGAAAATATTCAGCCCACAATGTACATAGAGTTGTGTTTTGGTGGGCCTTATACCAGGTTTCTGAGGTCGTAGGAATCCTTGGAGCATCACTTAATGCAAAACTTTTAACCTCTACCCAACGTATCCAAAAGGTTTAAGAGCTGCCAAATATGTGCCCAAGGTTTTGAAATGCAATTTTTTAGAGAACGCTTAATTTTACGGTGCCTAACAAAAATGTGTAAATATTTTCAGTTCACAATGGTCATTTTCAAAAACGTGACACAATTTGTAAGTTACAATGAGAAGGTTTCTATACTTTTGTTTGGTATTCAAAATTTTCATGTTGGTGCAGTATTGAACATTAATTAAGGCGTATTCTTCTCCTTTCAAGTACCCGACTTATGGATAATCAGAAAGTGAATTAAGATAAAAGATGGCCATGCACTTTGTAGCATCACATTCTTGATTGAAGAGGATAGTCCCAGTAACAAATTATAATGACTGTATAACATGCAGCCAAATGTGCCACATTAGCGGAAGATTAGATCCAATCAACCACAACACACAAAAAAAAACTATTGGTAGCAAAGAAAGCCAGCTCTTAGTTTGGTATACACGGCATCCCAGCCAAAATAATCTTGAAACAAAGCTTAATTTGGGATGAATGATGAAATGAAACTGCGTTGCTGTATGACCATAATAATTCTGTATTACATGTATATAGAACAGTTAAAGCTTTGCTTGATCCAGTCATGCCTCACTGACCACCATAGCTTTGAAAAAAGTCATGTCAAAAACTCACATGAAGATGTTTGTGTGGTATGGAATACTTAATTTGTTACTTATCATATCGGTTGTTTCTTATCTGTTGTTTTGTCATTTTGCTTTTGATGAAGATCCTGCTAGGATCGAAAACATCAGGCCCACAGTTAACTCCAGGCTATTTTTTGTGGAGAAGCAGTTGTTAAAAGCATTTACTTATTTTTTATCTGGCAAAAAGGTGGGAAAGATTTATGGCCAGATTAACGTACTGTTTTCATGTTAGGTTATGTGTAAAAAAATCACTTAAGGAATTGGGCCAATTCAATGGTAAATGCATCATACTTCAAACATTTAGTTGTAGCAACATGGGGCGCTTACAACTCGGCAATAGTGTCGTTGTGACAAACTTGGATGACACAAAGAGCATACAGCTACTCAATGACTTAAGGGAAGCCTTCCTTACAGGGAGCCGCCATCTGGCAACATTTGGAGAAATATCGAGATTATGGCACAAGCCTTACTCGGAACAAGGGTAAACCAGGGAGAAGACGCACAGTGAGAACTGACAACAATAACATTTAAGGCAGTTTTACGGCGATTACAAGAACATCCACGGGAAACCACTGCAAGAAGAAATCGGTACCTTGGGATTCCGGCCCCTAATTGTGCAAACCCCATCCAATACAGAATGTGCATTCGCCATCAACTTAGCACGATGACTTCAGAAGAAGCAAACTTTTGCAGAGTGGCTATATCAGATCGTTGGGTCAGATAGAGGCGAGATTTCTAGAGCAGGTCATGATTGGTGACGAAAGCAGGTAGTTTTTTATGAAGTTGATGTCTACAACCCACACCGTATTGCGAATGTACCAGTGGGGAAACCCTCGGTTTTAAATTTGATACAAACTGAGCGAGAGAAGAAAACTTAGTCTGGTACTCTCTTTGGCAATGGAGGGGAGTTTCCGTAACCTGACCCATTCGGGACCACACCTTTATCTGACACATTATGGAATTCGGAACTTTACGGAAAACTGTGCTTTATCCCGTGAAGGGTTCATAAGTATGTCAGGTTACGGAACTTCTCGCAATGGAGGCTTATTGGACCTTACCTTGTTGATCGAAAAGTCAATGGACAAGTTTATCTCCAGAGATGACTAACCAAGAGCGGGCTGCACTTGAACTGCATTTCTATGGCAACAAGAGGGTGTCTTCTGATAGTTGTGGTGGGCACAGGATGTCTGGTTCTATCTGCCCACAGAACTTATTGCTGGTCAAAAATAGCCTTACATTAACTTTTTTGGGAAACACAAAGAGTTGTAGTCCTGACTCATACTGTGGCTGGGCCGCCACGTCACCTGAGATGCCGTAACGATATTGAAAAAAAGTTGCAGGATTTGCCGACTCGCATACACCAGAGGTGGAAGTCTCACATGATGATCCTTCAATGGCAAGACGGGATGTGCATGGCATGGGATGGTCGTTGCAGATTGTATTGAAAGAGGGGCAGAAGCAGACTTTTTGAATGTGTTGGAGTATAATTCAGGTTAGTACTAAAAATTAAAATACCACCAACATATGCTTTATCATGATCATTTATTTGTTTATAACATTCGACGAAACGAAAGCAGGCTCAGTGGCACACATTGATTACACGCTTTTTCCGCAAGTATAAAATGTATTGATAAGGACATAAAGCGTGTAATCCAATGGGACACTGAAGCCTTGTTTCGGTTTTCGTTTCGTCGAAGATAATAAGCCCATTTTTAAATGTAAACGTTTTCTTTATGACCCAACCCCAACTGTAACATTTAGTTTGACATACATTTTAAAGCAATGGTGTTCAATGAGGCAGGAATGAACATGACAGGTCACCGATTTAAGTATTATATGGCAAATACGGGCCTTGGCAGCCACTGTGCGGCCATTTTGCTTGCGGAATGATGCCATGTAGAACGATGCTCAAATGGATTCTCTGACACCAGAGAATCTGGGCTTATAGCCACCCAAAATCACAGCTCTGCACATGTGTGCCGAGATAGAGAGATATGGTAAAAAATGTATTAGTGCAGCCATTTTGAACAAAATGGCTGCCATAATAGGGATAAATTATGTGTAACTTGATTGCACCAATGAATTCAGGGACTCATAAACCGAGTATCAGTCCACCAAGTCACCAATTTGTACATTGTGGGCGAAATATGTCAAACTAGCTTGAATGGCGGCCATTTGGATAAAGAAAAATGATGCATATGGGTAGATACTTTAAGGTGTAGTTGTGATTGCACCAGTGGATTGTAAGTGACCCAAAGAAAAAAACTTCGGTTTAGCCACAAAATCACAATCATGCACATTGTGGGCTGGGAGATATGGTCAAAAACTAATTGGAAAATGGCGGCCCATTTTGAAAAATTTGCCACCCATTTTGTTTGGTAGCATATTTTGCAGGGTGTCCCACCTAGAAAATTGTTAAGGGAAGTCCCCTGAACACAATGATACCAAACAAACCTTTGACAGCATTTCCATGTCAGGTAAACCCATATGGCCGTTCTGTTGGGTATGTGCTGTTTATAGTGTGTATTACTGGACATAAAATATTTATTTGAGTTAATGAAACCAAAATAACAAAATCGCAAGGTGTTATTCATAAAGAAAATAGGGTGCATAGCCCAACATAGCTGCATAGCCCAACCACAAGTGTGTATTACTGTATATTATGTGGCATCCTTTAGTGGAAGGTTTGGGACAGGTGAGTAAGTGAAGAACATAACTCATTCATTGGTTCCCAGCAGTCACTGACATTCAAAATCTATATGGAGTTGAGAAGCTGCCCTTCAAATAGTTCTTCAACATCATTTCCTTTGCAGAAATCATTGTCCGTCCTCAGGGGTGATGATGTAGATGGTTCTGATAAAGATGATATGATGGTAAGTTTGATATTTACCACTCTCCAACAGGACTGTCATTGAAAATAGTTGCTACAGGTCAGGAGAAAATAAAGTCATTTCAAAGGCAGAGAAATTTTGATTTGGTCTGGGATGAAATTCACAAATTTGTAATAAACAAAAAATCAGGGAATTTTTTTTTCGTAGAGAGGGAACAAGAGAAAAAATGTTTGAAAATTACACCAGCAAACTCTATAAACCATTGAGTTTCAAGACCCTCAAATTGCGTCCTGGAACACTCTGTGAGGAACCCAGAAAACCGTTAAAAATGTTAAATTAGAAAATGTCAAAGACAGCTCCAAGGGGTTGCTCAGCTGGTTTCAGATTACCGCTTGATTATAGTGTGTTATGGTCATGAAAAATGCCTCGATGGTCAGTGATGAAAATAAGGGAATTCTGACCAAAATTTGTAGAAATCCTGATGGAAGAGGACATTGGTCGTCCCTTGCATTTATTTACTTTTGTTCATTGTAGAGAAATTGTTGGTAAGATTTTGGACTGATGAAAAGTTCTAGCCTGTTGGGTATTGTAACAACAATTTTAACTATTCCCAACTACAGAAAAATATGGAAGAAATTTTTTATTGAATATACCCCAATCTTATCTTATATAAGCCCTAACTGGGGTACAAGTAATTACATTTTAGTATTTTGTAATTTCATTGATAAAATTGCATAAAAATAGGTGTTTTAGTGCTGTTTTTAGCCCACTTTTATGTGGGAACAATCGGACAGTAGACTTGTTTCAAGACTAATTAGACTTTTTACACTTGTCATTTGAAATTTGTTTATATTTCCAGATGTAATAGCTGTTGGGACAGAATAAAAAAAAAACGAATTTTGAGATTTAAAGATTGAAAGTAAACATGTATACTGAGGTTATTAAGGGTTATGTCTCAGAAGTTTTGTGAGAATTTTAATAACAAAATTGTTCAAAAGTGGATTTGGCTAATTTTTTTAGGAAATAAATTATTGTGCAACTTGTGGACAGTTGTGGTATAACAAAAAATCTTGGTATCTATGTATAGTGGCATGAAAATTTTACCTAAAAAACTTTAAAATTTTTTAATCTATAAATAGTAGTTCCATACTTTTGAAGAGCGAAAATATTTTACCACACTTTTTTTATAGTTTTAGAATAAAACATTTAAAGCATTCCATTTGCAGCTGGTTAAAGTCAATGGACACATGCTTTCAACATGGTTTTCAAATTTCAGATAAAAAATTAAAAAAAATATTTTTGTTTTTGGGTATTTGTTCAAAACAACAACCAGTTCATCTAATCTAGAGTGTGTATTCCCGCATCATGCATGTGTACACCCATAGAAATTTACCAAGCAAAAGGAATAAAAAACAATGAATATATTTTGTCTAGTATGGTTACTCAGTGAGTATTGAACCTATGGTAAAATTCTATAGGAATAGTGTGTACTCTGGTACAAAGCCTTGTGACCAAAATGAATTACAATGTCTGTGCTCCTTGTTGGCTAAAATGTCTACCTTTTAGAGTTAGAGTACGAATGTTTGCACTTCAAATTACTTGTAGATATCTTATCAATGTGGCTAGCTCTATAGTTAAACTTCAGATAAAAATGAATGGGTCACACTATAACAAAATCTTTTTTATTTAAGTACTGAGAAGTTTGGTACCCATGAATACCTCTATAAATACCTGTTTTTTTTAGAATTTTTCACCCATTGTTTGGGAACTGTTTTAGTTGCAGTGCACTTGTGCGGCGCCCACCAAAAGTCAGTGCAACGTATACGCCTGCACTGTTACTCTATTGTCTCAAGTATGAATTGACGACGCATGCGTATACCCAGTTCCGCCTTTCAGTTACAGTACGCTGTGCTTTACCTGCGTGCATTCTGAAAGTCGGTACAATGTATTCGCCCGCGTCGCTACTTTGTACTTCGAGCTGGACAGGGTATAGCTACAATGCCATTATTGTCCAGATTTGTAATTCTGTGATATAGAGTACTCGGTAATCAAACACTTCAGGAATAGGAATCTAGTTGTGTATGTTGTTGTAACCATTGGCTGATTCACCACCATGCTTATTATTTTAATTCATGTTTTTGTTTTGTGATTGGGTAAGTAGATGTTGTTGTAATAGTCAGCACATACCCACACACACCTGTACATTTCCTGTGTATCTCCTAGGTGCTGATAATGATGTCAGGTCCCCATCATCCCAGGCAGATGGCTATATGGCCATACTACAGATATCGTCAGATTGGGATAGGCCCAAAAGAGGTGATATTTACAAACAACAATTGCCATTAATAAAGACTAACAATGTACATACTAAAAATGTTAACAAAATCACATTGGTTTCAAAGAGGGGCAGTGTAGCAATTTGGGTTTATATTATTAATTTTATCCCATTGGCTTAATCCAAAGGGTATGTATATTGTGGTTATGCTTTTTTATCCATCTGTATGTATGCCCATTGTTTTTGTGTTGCTTGCCTTAAGGCAGGAATACACATATAGGATCACTTTACACTGTTGTCTGTTGTTGATGTCTGTTGATGTGAAAAAGGGTTAACATTTGCCTGTAATAGCTGCATGCTTCAATGGATTTAAACCAAACTTGAGTCATAGATGCAACATCCCTCATTTGTTGATGAGGTCAAACGTCACATATCAAGGTTAAAGCTCATGTGAGGTCAAGTTGTAAGATAGGCTGAAAATGTAAAATTGACCTCAATTGAATAGTTGGAAGTTCAATTGGAACCAAACTTGGTTTATGGAGATTACATGCAAACTCTCATTTGCTTATGAGGTCAAAGATCACATATCAAGGTCAAAGGTCATATGAGGCCTATCATTTACAAATGACAGGCGACACAAGTGGTCCGAGGACCGATGTATTTTTTGTAGTTATTCTGTTTTACACAAGTTGGGGGATATGCTAGTTTCTTGTTTTGTGTTAACTTGTTATCCAAAAACCCAATAATGCAATAATCCATTGTATTCAATAATCCAATAATTGGATAATTGGCTTTCTCTTCATACACATAGCATCAACTCTGTCCACTTCACATCATACACTTCCCTACAATGAAATCAGCATTATCCTTTCATTATCAAGTACTGATGCTCAATATTCTTATTATGACTTTGTTTTACATAACTAAAATGTTTGGAAGATCAGGTATTCAAAATATATTTGTATTAAATGTAAAAACTTGTTGAGGGTAAACAATTTCTTTTTTTTTACTTCCACTGTAAATATGAAAATAAAATTTGAAATAGTTAAAATCAATACTTAAAACTGACAGAGATTAGCAATTCAGAATACTTGGTAATGTGGGTCCCAGTGTCCTTGTCACTTATACAGCATGTGATTTAATAGGATGTCACTCCATTCAGCACTGCTACTCCTGGCTTGTGTTCAACCATTCCTGGCTATTACAGGGTTCATTTCATGCATGTTGCACTCAAATACCATGACCATTTTTGTTAATTGTGTTTCTACTCTTGTTAAACCTTTTAATGAATGTGGTGTTACTTAGATATTCAGGATTTTTGTCAATAACAGCATTACCATGACACATTGAATACCAACAGCAGCAAACTTTTTTTGGGGGGAGGAGCCTCACTGGAAGAGAAAAATTTGGGAAGCCATAGCCTGAGATGAATATATTTGTCTCAGGCTATAGCAGTCTGAATCCAGAGACTGATACCACCCTGTACCTTATAAGTAGTCGAGTAATTAAGAGGGATTCAACGCAATACTGAATCAAGGGTCATGACCCCCTCACATGCAAGAACTAAAAGAAAAATGGTTTTCTTACTTTTGAATAAGATGGCAAGAGACCAATAATCAGTCTACATGCTGTTAAAGGTGCAACGAGAGATTTTGAGGCACCCAAATATTGTGTCATAATAGTAATTTCAAATAGATTAGACACTCAATGGATTTCTGACCTTGTATTATACTACAGAAATGTCTTAACAGAGAGAAAAATGTGATTTTGATTTGCTTATATTTCAATGTAAAACATAGGCTGAATTTCGTATTTGCTCCTATACGAAATTAGAAATTGCAGAATTTTTGTACCAAACAGATGGGGATAATTTTGATAGAAAGCTTTACAGCAGGGCAAAAATCAGAACTTTCAATTTTTTTTGGGACACCTGATATGTGTAATCTCTCGTGTCACCTTTGATGCCATGCTCCTATTAAAGATGCTTGTTCCGATTTATGTCTGTTTTGTTCTCTACTTGATATAAGAGCCTGGCACTTGCACATACGCCCCATCAAGTACCGTGGGAAACAAACTTGCAGTTTTGATGGTAGAAGCAATAATGCGCATTGCAAAGCCCTATTCAACACGGTGCTAATATTGATGGTTAACCATAAATTTGGCATTTTTTTTTATATCTTGGCAATGAAATGGATTTGAGGGCTCAAATTTCAGGATGACAATGAGAAAAATACGACCTTTCATCTGATATCAAAAGCGATACTACTCCTGGGTAAGTTAGGGGGTCCCAAAGATGATCGGAACATGCACCTTTAACAAAAAGTGACACACACTTTGAAAGTAAGATGTTATTTGCAGCCTGTTTTCTAAAGTCACTAAGAATGCATTAACCAATAGATGAATGATATACCATTAGATAAGAAATGGACAGCTTGTAGGATGTGCAGGCCATGCAGGATAGGTGTCCTTGATGGCGGTATTTCACATTGTGAGCTGAGAATTACAAGGTTCTAACTGACATTTTGGGTTTTTGTGAGATAAAATTTTTGAAATTTATATTCACTAAGCGTTAAAATTGTATATAATTTTGTTAGGGTTTTCTAAATGAAAATTTTTTTCAAGGTCTCATTCCGGTAAAATTTCCTTTGTTTTCGCTTTGTTTTTCCTATTATGTTTGTCACTTAGAAATGTCTCAAAATGACCAAAATGTAGTTAGAACCTTAGATTCTTCAGCTCAAACTGACCAAAATGTTAGTTAGAACCTTGAGATTCTCCACGCCTCACACTTATCAATAGGTGAGTCTGTTTTGTTATTCAGCTTCATGTTGAAATACTGTATTAAAATTGGTCCAGTTATTGAACTCCTGACTCTGTCATAAATTCCTTTCTCTGCATCAAAACTATGCCTCATTCCTGCCAGACCGAACCATGCACTGTGCAAGGGACATACATAGATGCGTGTTAAACGCAGATGGGAACTATAATGAATTCACATTTTTCAGGTTAAAGGGAGATGTCTCGATTTAAGTATTAAGAAGTTTTAATTTTGATAGACTTGCCATTTCACCCAAAACCCCTTCTGTGAAGTTTCACGCCAATATTTTCAATCAGTGTTTTGATGTAAGAGCTAGAACATGAATTTTGTAAGCCCATAGAAGTACTATGTAAAATTAATATCGTTCGACCAAAATGGAATAATTTTCGCTCATAACTTCCCAACCAAACCATCCTTTAGCCCTAAGATCCTAGCCCGGGGAAAAATAAAAAATCTTGAACGACTGTCATTGGAAACTCTCAGGTTGTGGTATTCTCTACAAATCAAACTCCATGTTGAGGCATTAAAGGTCCATGCCCGATCCGCTAATAGCCTGTCCCCCCGAAGCCCCATATGTTTTACCGAAGTGGTCACATATTGGTAATCAGAAGAAAAGCTACTATTTTCTCATTTACCCTGTGAAATCTTAGAGCCAAAGGATGTTTGGTTTAAGTATGAAGCGAAAATGTGCCCCTTTTGGTCGCCAATATTAATTTTACAAGTACTCTATGGTGCTACAAAAATCACGTTTTTAAGGTCTCACACACATCAAAAATGGAGTGAATAAATCGGCACAACCTTTTACAGATGGTCCTTTTGGCGTGAAGGCCATCTATCAAGATGAAAAAATTGTCATATCCTTAAATCGTGCCATCCCCCTTTAAAAAACGAACAAACTTCTCACCTGAAGTCCGTGGGTGATCGTATCGTGCCCTTGGACCAGCCACTAGCTTGGAAATGAGACTAGTTGATTGTCATGAAACCCGGGGTAACGATATCATCTGCATTGTATGTACAAAGTTTATAATCCGTATACATGTAGTGCTCATTTCGGCGATCGCAAATGCTATCGAGCTGCCATATTTGTAAATCATTGGCTATCCAAAAAAGTGTTTTGTGGTGGCTAGATTCATTGATAGAGATGGAGATCTTTTGGTTGACAAGAGTCTTAAAAACACCTGGAAATTTTCTTGGCTTGAGGAGGAGCAAAACATTCAAAACTTGATCAGTACCGGTAGTAAGAAGAAAGTCTACTTCTGAGATTTTTTCAAGAAAGTGAACAAACCCGCAGGGATGTTACCACAAGTCCACATCTTCAACATGTAGATTATTCCGTTAGTATGTAAGGATGCCGAATTCGTAGGGTGGTGGCACAATACAAAATTTTTTCCGACACGTTTCCTCAAAGAAACTGAGAACAAAAACAAAATTAAGATTAACCAACTATAGAATATGTCTATGAAGTAAGAAAATACAATTTTATGTTATAGTAATATATCCCCTGTCTTGAAAAGCTTATCCTGGGCTGGGCAGTAGCATGCAATGGATGGTAGGTTTTCCACCACTGGTCTTGCACACTTATGTCATGTGACTTTGACCTGCATTTGACCTTTGACCTGCATTTGACCTTTGACCTAAATTTAGGGGTCAAATTATCAACACTTTTACCCCATGAAATGGCCTCTCCTTTAGTGCTTTATGTGCAGAGCCCTCTGGCTTTGGGGGCTTTGCCCCCTCAACCCCCACTGGGGCGTCTGATATCAAAATGTTATTACTTTCGGGTAAATCGGGGGGAGGGGGGGTGTCCCAGAGGCGATCTGAATAAGCACCTTTAAATGAATTAGGTGATCATTGATCCTCATTTACTACCCTGACTGCTAGTAAATTAGTCCACATAATGTGGACTCAAGATGGCTTGTGCGGTAATATTCATCTAAATATTGTAATGTTAGAGTGGTGTGTTAGGCTATCACCATGATCACAGAGTCTTTATTGGTCCCCCGCCAACTTTAGTTGGCAAAGGGGGACTATAGAAATGCCCTGCGTCCGTGTGTGTGTGCGTGTGTGTGTCCCAAGCAATATCTCTGGATCTAAGCCAGTGTGGGTGTCCATCTTCGCAACATAGATGCATCTGAAGTAGGCGTTGGCTGGGATGTAAAGTGGGTCATGTGACATAGGTCAAAGGTCAAATATGGTCAAAAATAGTGTCAAATTTGGTCAAAAATAAGATATATTGTTATAAGCCTTGTAAACACGATGTCTTTTGATCTAAGCAAGTTATGGTGTCCATCTTTGCACCATAGATGTCACCCAAGTAGACAGTGGATGAGTTTGGAGGTGGGTCATGTGGCATGGGTCAAAGGTCAAATATGGTCAAAAATAGGGTCAAATTTGGTCAAAAATAGAGATATAAGCCTTGTAAACACAATATCTTTTGATCTGAGCAAGTATGGGTGCCCATCTTCGCACCCCATAGATGGCACCCAAGTAGACAGTGGATGAGTTTGGAGGTGGGTCATGTGGCATGGGTCAAAGGTCAAATGCAGTCAAAAATGGTATTAAATTGCTTTAAGCCTTGGCAATTGTGGCAGGATGATGAAACTTGGTGGGTGTGGTCAGCATTCAGTGCCAAAAAATTGAAGGTCATTTCAAGGTCATGTGGGGTCATTCAAGGTCAAATGGGATAATATTGCTATAACCCTTGTCAAATGTGGTAGGATGATGAAACTTGGTGGTGTGGTCAACATTCAGTGCCAAAAATTGAAGGTCATTTCAAGGTCATGCGGGGTCATTCAAGGTCAAATGGAGTTAAATTGCTATAGCCCTTGTCAATTGTGGTAGGATGATGAAACTTGGTGGGTGTGGTCAGCATTCAGTGCCAAAAAATTGAAGGTCATTTCAAGGTCATGTGGGGTCATCCAAGGTCACATTACTAAGTATGTGGTAGGATGATGAAACTTGGGTGTGGTCAACATTCAATGCCAAAATTTTTTATGGTCATTTCAAGGTCATGTGGGGTCATCCGAGGTCAAATCCATACACATGGTAGTATGGTCATGAAAACTGATGGGTGCAGTACACATTCATTGCCAAAAATTTGAAGGTCATTTCAAGGTCGTGGGGGTATTCAAGGTCAACTAACTCAACGTGTGGTAGGTCATGAAACTTTGTGGATGTGGTCAACATTTCTAAACCGAAAATTGTGAAGGTCATTTCAAGGTCAAATAGGGTCATCTAAGGTCAAATAACTACAAATAGTTGTATGGTCAATGTAGCCAACATTTGATACTGTCAATTTACTATCGCGACGGGCGGGGGACCTTTGTGGTTCGAGAACCGCCTTGTTTTAGCTGATATAATGGAATTTTAAAAAGATAACATCTAACCACACCCATTTATCTCCATTTTAATCCGTGGTACTAACCAGTTGACATCCTATTGGCAGGTGTGCCTTGGGTCCTATCATAAATAACTGTCAAAAGTCATTGCAGGTATGATACCGAGTTCAAATTCTGAACAGAGCCATTGTTTTTGTTGGCGTTGATTGTCATGTATTGTTTGTGTGTGTTGACCTATTAATGTATTTGGTTAGCTCAAACAAATTATATACAGAGCATTAATATACACAACTCCTGAGATTTATCTTTAAATATGTCACAAAGCTATCAATTCCCAGGGATTTGTTAATGTTTTTGACAACATGCTATAATCTGATTTTTTAGTTCTGGGACACAAACAACCAAAACACCACGTATGTGCGTATTCTTTCCACAGAAGCATGTGTCTCTATGCGGCCCTGACGACCACGGTATAGAGCATCATGATTTGTCGGCCTCGTTAGGTCACTCGTGCGTAAGTTCAGGCATACCCGTGTGTACTTGCATGCATGCTTGTATCAAGCTCTCTGTGCGTATGCCGTGTACCAGAATTAAAGAATCCAATTATAGTACAAGTGGAATGGTTGATTGTGGTCCTGGTTTAATTGAAAGTAACAATATTGGCATCTAGTTGTAGACCACAAAGTTATATGAATTATTAATTCAAATCATCAAAATCCAATTAATACGTTAAAGGACCACTATCCAATTGTCAACCTCGACTCCACCACTCGCCCCATAAAATGTGATATTTTGGTACCACTGGAAATAAATTTCCAAAACACACACCTGCAGAATATTTTGTCTTCTGTTCAAATTACTAATACATCAGTCTATGGGTCATAGTAATATACATATTTACTACTCAAATCTAAATGGTACAATGAAATTTTGTAATGAAGGTTTGTGGGTGTCAGTCCATCAAACTAATATTATTTTATATTGTGATCAGACAGTGCATCTAGTGAGTAGCACTATATATATCAATTGGTCAAGGTTTTTGTTTTTATTTTTGCATTTTGTGTTTTGTCTTCATTTGTATTTCTTTGATCTTTTGGTGATGGTTTGATAAAAACTTGCCATAGTAATGTGTTATTTTTTTCTCTTGCACCAAGCAGTGACTTCATTTTGGACTCTTATTTAAAGTGCATTATTAAGTTTCTATACCCACTTAATAATCTGCTTTGGGTTCTTTAGTTTCACATCTTTGAATTAGCATGCTGCTTTTGATTTTGGACTTGGACATTCACCATAATAAGAAATACAGTGAGCACTGAAAGCCAGCTACATTGTTGATTGGTTTACTGAGCTTCTTGCACATGTGACTTGACTACTGACTTGTTATGCAATCAGTCCACTGTAAACAGTAGAAATTTTTAAATGTCTGCATTACAGGAGCTGATAATGAGAACATAATCTATGTGAAATCACCACAGTGTCAGCTGGAAGGCCATGCATCAGTGATTAATGCTGCTGATTGGCTAGCAGGCGGGAAACAAATTGTGACTGCATCGTGGGATAGAACCGCCAACTTGTATGATGTAGAAACAAGGGCAATTGTGCATACACTAACAGGTGAATGAAAACAAAGACTTTCATATTTCCTTTCCAACTAGAAAATGGATATATTTATATGTGTATGTGTGCGTGTTTACCCTTGTATTTTTATTGTGTATATTTGTAGTGAGTGTGTGTGTATACATTTGAGGTGTGTGTGTGTATACATTTTGTAGTGTGTATATCATTTGTGTATGTGTGTGTGTGCGTGAGGGTGTGTGGGTGTGTGTACACGTGTGTATGCACACACCCATGCCCATTGTGTGTGTGAGAAAGGGGATTTATGAGTATAGATGGATGGAGGTTTCTTGTGTACTGGACTCTATGGATGAAACTAGAAGGAGGTATAATGTTCTTCCCACAATGCAATTCTTCCAGTACAATTTTTGCACTGGTTGTCACATGAATTAATAGTGACAAAAAGTACCTAAATGAACAGAACTCATCCCAATCTTGAAATTTAAGTACTTTTTGTCACTATAAATTAATGTGACAACCAGTGCAAAAATTGCATTGGAAGAAATGCATTGTGGGAAGAACACTATACCTCATCTTGGTGAAACTTTGCAAGTGGGACATTTATGATAGCCTGTTTGGAGAGCAAACCTCATATGCTTAAGAAGTCAGGAGCTAAGCTTAAGAAAGCATTTAAGAGTAATGCTGGCTTCATACTTTTTGTCGTGCTGTCGCAGTGTCGCAAAACCACAAGTTGTCGTGTTGTCGTGCTACTTGCTGTTTTTTGTCGCCGCGACAAAAAGTGCTGTCGCGTGTCGCTGCGACAGTGTCGTGAGTATTTCATACT
>JAMKCH010085582.1:0-64271 GCA_023653785.1 Ophioderma brevispina
AATTATACCACAACATATAATAAAATAATACGCACACCAACACATTAATTGTTAGCGAGCAATCCCGATAACATATAACATAACAAACTCACACCTATAGTTCCACGGGCAGTCAAAGCAGCAACACTTGCGTCCAATGGCTGCCTTTGTTTACTTTGTTTCCCGCTACACAGCTCACATTAACGCGCAATGGCGGCAAAAAATGATACAAAACACGAGCTCTCCGACGGTGTAACAGTCTCCGTTTTATTCCGTCCGAAAGCGCGTAATAAATCCAGTATATAATCCAGTGTATATTCCAGATAGATATGGTATATAGTAGGAGTATTCCGTATGAGACTACAACTCTCCGCAGTATCAAAATCTCAGTTTTTGGCTGTAATTTTAGCAGGCTGCGGTAACACGCGTCCGTCTTGTTTAACAGCCAAAACGGAATTTGAGGAAGCGAGAGGTCGACAGGGTGTACCTGGGGTCACTGGTCGAGCCCATTTCTCTGTTAGGGGTGTTATTATGGTAATTTCGGGGCATCCACTTCTCAGAAGGGAATGCAATATTTTCGCATTCAACATTGGTGTAAAGGAAAATCAGTTCAGTGTAATGTTGAGATTGTTCCTATTTTAACAGGCGGTAAATAACATCCAAATTTGAACAAGGTGATTTTTGTGTCCCCTGCTTCAGCAGGGAGACCATGCCGATAGATTTTTCCGTTGTGGCGCTTGTGAGCTTTGGCATAAACAAGTTTAACATTGCTCCTTTTCTTACATATGCATGACATATTAAATTCATACTTGGTTAGGAGACCCACTGGCCCAAGCTCCTATGTATTTGTAAACAGTAACCTTTGATGACCCTATGTGACTTTGTACCCCATTTTGTGAAAATCTCTAAACTACTTTTCCTTGGCACATAATGCTACGCCACCTAAGATTACTAAAAAAAACCGCCGACGCCAGACTTTAAGTGGGCTTACACAGATTGACCTTTGATGACCTCTATGTGACCTTTTGACCCACTTTCATTATCTCAAACCCATGTTAGCAATTGACCATTCTCAATATGTTTCACGCAAGCTAACTTCATACTTGTTCAGAAGAACAAGGGTCCAATTGCTCATATGCAGTATAAACAGGTTTTGCCCTCTGACGAACCCCTCATTGAACTTTGACCCCATTTTGTTTGAAATCTATAACCCAACATTCCCAAGATGTTCACTTATTGACTTTCCTAATGGGTCAAAGAACCACTGACCCAAGCTCATCTAGATTTATAAATATCTATGGGAAAGCCTGCATTCACAGGTGATATATATTTTAAATACAGGTCTTTCATACTTGATCGGTACTCACCGGTGTCAGGGGCATCCTTCCAATGCAGAAGACTTTCTTGTAGTGGCGACAGCTTCCTATGCCCGACACGCTGAACAGAAACACTGGTTACCACAACTGAATGCAGAGGACTCGACCTGATTGCTTCCCATAATGAGATTTCTAAGGCACTGTGGGATGTTCGGTGAGTGTGTATCAAAAGGCATGTGTTGTGCTGGTAGTACAATGAAACAAAACTTTGGGGTCAATCTGGAAACAAGTAAAATGCAAGCATTTGTGAAAAAGTGAATTTAGATAATAAAGTAGGATTTTTCATGCTCATTTCAGAAATTTCAAAATTCAAATAGTGTTGAAATGATCGGTGGGGTAGATCAGTAGAAGGGATGACTTTCTGATCACCAATACCAATCCGATCTCACTGATATTGGTACCGATTAATGATATAACCATCGGATGGGTACATCCATACTTTTAAAACTGTATTGGAAAGGTACAACTTTGACTTCGCACAATCATTAATCTTTAATGTGCATTAGTAAATTCTTATCCCAAAGAACATAAATGTGATGTGATAAGGCAAAATGAGTCGGAAGCGCCAAATATCTATTTTGAGATATAGCCAAACAAAGGAGAAAATGTCTTTGTTTACTCTTGTTTTGGCCATTTCCTTCAACTGATTAGATCTTGGAATTAATTGGTCAATTTCAATGGGGGTTTCAGCAAAAATGGACTTTTTTTTAAAAAGGTTGCAATAAGTAATATGGAAAAGTAAAAAATTGAATCTGACCGATTTCAGATCATTGCTTGATCACTCACATTTACTGTACTGTCAACCGTTCAGGTATTCCATAAATTCCACTTAACGAAGTCATCATTCTCTCAGTCTTTTCCTCTGACTTGCTAGAAATTTTCTTCTCAGGTTCCTCTATCTCCTTAGACTTAGTTTGTATTTTTTCCTGGTGGAACTTGAGCCTCCTTGGGATGAGAAATGATTTTTTTTTGTTTGTTTTTTTTTTTTTTTTTTTTTTTTTTTTTTTTGTTTTCACTGCAAAAAAAGAGTTATTGATTTCAGTTAATTAACACCCAAACATTCACATATGTAGCACACAATATATTGAACCATAACGAAAACAACTTTGAAAACAGAAGGTCAGACTTCAGGAGTATCTCTTTGAATACAAAAAAAAGTGAATACTATATTCCCCAATATTTTAGGCAACATATTTTAGGCAAAGGACCAATTACAATGCAATTACAGAGAGTATTACTGGTTGTTGAACCTTTTTTTATATTCCTGTGAGATCCCCTTCAAAATAGTTACAAAGTTTGGTTATTGTATCATTAGTTTATTGAATTGGTTCCTTATGGGTAGATAAAATTACATTTTACAATTCTATTTTAAAGGGACCATAATGGCATAAAAAAATTGACTAATGAAAAGGACCCTTAAGAAATCCACTGCCACAAGTTTGAAAACAATTTGGATGTTTACATTCGGTAAAAACACAGTTAAAAACAGAAGCGTTCCGGGGAGGTGGCAGTATGTGGCAATTTCTGGAACAGAAAAGCAGGGTGTTCACATCCCTGACAGACATTACAGTGTATCTAGCATGTTTGCGACACATTCAAGCATTCAGAACCGGGATTCAGGCATTTACTTTAGGCTTGTAGTAAGATATGATCTGGCAAGTGAAAGATGGATTAGCTGGGATTAGCCACATATACAATAGCAATGGTCTGTGAGCTGATGACAACATGTTTTCAAGTTTGGTAATGACTGGCAGTTAATGTCAGCATCCTGTTCCAGAAAGTGCCACAGACTGCCAACCTCCCCCACCCCACCACCCCCAGTTCAATGCACAGGTCCCCTTATTAGAATATGTTTTACATTTGTGTTAGGTTTTGTATTCATAACTTATTTGATTGGATCCATTATGTGTATTGTAATAAAAGTTTACTATTCTTTTTATTAGAAAGGACAGCGACATTAATGACATAAAGAAAACACAGAATAATAGAGACAAACTGACAGACACACACACAGAAGGTAGATCATAGCAGCAAATAAAAATGAAGAAACCTGCATGGGCCAATGCTTAATCGCTACTCTCATTTCATTTTAAATAATGCCTCTTTAGATGATGGCTTCTTCTTTGATGATTCAATAGACAAGACCTCTTCACTCAAGACCTTTGACCTTAGTTGTGCTGGGTTGGTAAAGCAGCCAAGTATAGATAACTGGGTCAAGACATCAGATGATCCTTGGATGTCATACTAGTATAATGCACATCCATCTGGACATTACGGAAAATATGGGGAGGAAGTAAGAAATTCATTCAGTATTTAAAAAAATAATTTACACGTGAGGAAGACACTGAGTAGCTATATGCAAATTACTTTTTGTTCTTGATACTTAAACTTATTTCATGGGTAAGTATAGCCCTTTCAGCCTTGGTTGAACATTTGTTTACGCTTGAAGAATTAAAACCATTATTTGCATGTCTTGAAACATATTCAAAATTGGGAAAATGTAAATTTTTAGATTATAATACTGACACTGAAACTGCCCCCTTAGTCTTAGGAAACTTGAATAGGTGAAAGGTCATAAGGTTCATTATCAGCAGGTTCAACCTGTGAATTGACGGAGAAATTGATGGAATGCAACTTTGACGTATCCATTGGACCCTGTATAAAAATTGTGGTCGTTTCCTGGTTTTATCTACAATGAGAAAATCGGCAATAAAAACACAAATCATAAAAAATAGCCACCAATGATAATTACACTTTGTTCATCACCAAAAAGGTGAACAACAAAGTAAAACAACAGTAAAATACACTCATAAGAAATACGTCTGAGACAATTATGTTTAGCCATTTTTCAATTACTTTTTACCGATCTCGTAAATGTTTTGCACACCTACCCAGAGATTGCATGGTGATTTGAGCTTTTGCTATTGTTCCTGATGCTGCCCTCACCACTTGGTTTTCTGAGTACTTCAGTTCTACATTGGTTGTCATAGCAGCAAGGACTGGTTGACCTCCTGGAACAGTTTTGGCTGCAGGGGAAAAAAGAGAACAAACATTTAAGATATTTGGACATCTTTTCCAGTATGCACAGCCCTCTTGCAGTTGTGTCAAGACATAACCACCAGTTACCTGGAAATGCCAGATTTAATAATAGAAAGTATCACTTCTGGGATTTGAACCTAATACCTCACTGGGTACAGAGAGTGAAGATCAACTGTTGTACCAATCCAACCAGCAATATAATTTGCCTTGTGATTTTCTGAGTAACATAATTCTTTTACTATTAACCTCAAGCACACACACATTTGTTTAAATGGTAAGATATACGGTAAGAAATTTAATACAGCTTGATTTGTTCCGTTTTCATACAGCTATCTTAAAGCTGGAATGTTAGAGGCAACCAGAGGTAAGCAGTTATTGGGCTGAAATTTTGTTACTGATAACAAAGCACAGAAAAAATAAATGAAAAATCTGGAAAAGCACAAATGGAACATAACAAAATGGATCCAGTATTTTAGCTGGAAATTCTCATGTCCTTTTTTTTTTAATTGGCCAGCCAACCAGCTGTTAGCCTAGAAACCCACTCTTGCAACAGTTATGAGTGTATTTTTGTAAATAGTTTTATACATTTCAGACAACTGAATAATGATTCTAGATTATTCTAATCAGATAAAACCAGAAGTGTTTCCTTGGTACAAATTTCAATAAAAGGTATTTTATTTGAACTACCTGTGGGTTTGAAGACATCTTCCATGACACTAGTCTCTTGACACCAAGCAGTTTGACTTGCCTCCTTGGCCAGCCAACTTTGATAATATCCATCACCATTAGTGCTTGAGCTTTGGTGATATTAAATGATATACCGGGCAGCTCCAAAAGAACCTCTGTTTGTGGGAGGTTTGAGTCGGTCCTGAATAAAACAGACAACACAAAATACAATGACTCATTTTAACATTATATTCACCCAATATTTTATATTGCTGTCACTGAAAGATTCCCAATTTTATCACAAAACCCATATTGAGAGAAAATGTTACTTTAAAACTTTGCAAATTAGTCAAAATTAGGTGAAAATGCAAATTTTTATGAATATTTGCATTGAAAGTTCTAATCCTTTTAAAGAAACAATGAAAACCCTAGTGACCTGTTCCCACAAAATGCGCATAAAGCCAGAAATGTTTATTTTGAGAGATGTGCAGATTTGAAAAGCTGATAAACAAGCTTTAAAATGATGTATCACATGTAAACATTGTACTTCCTTTTCTCCTCAAAAATCAATTTTTTTTTGATCAGGAAATTCTTTTGTTTTCTATTGATTTTACACATATTTATTGAGCTCTTTCTTTTTAAGTGCTCTGGCAAATTTATCCAGGTTTTGTATAGTAGATTCATCCAAAAGCGATCTTCCAAACACGTGACCAGATCGTTCCACTGGTCAAGACAGGAGGTTCTCAGTCGAAACAGAAATGAATGGAGCTTAGTAAGTCTATAGAGCTCACACAAAACAAGGAAAGGAGATTAATTTCTCTTTACGTTTCAATTCACATTGCCGAAATCAGTGATTATTTAGCATGCTATCAATGGACTAATACCACCCATTTTGATGCCTGCTCTGTCACCTAAAGACCCATTCCAAAGGTCCAGTAGGTACTTGCATGCAAAGTTCATGTATGAGTGCTGAGCAATGTGTTACCAGAGCCGCCGAGAGAAATTATGGGGCTGGTGAACCTTGGAGTTACAGACCCTTTTCACTAAATGAACCCTGAAGACCAGGTTTATTAAATTTTTATGGGTCCTGTATTTTTTATGGCACCTTAGGACCCCTGGACTTTGACCCCCCTCTCCACGGTATTGTATACTTTTGCTCTTGTGATAGACCTACCAGTACACAGGAAGTACCAGAGACTTCTGATATGCTGCTGCACTGCATAATGGGAGAATGTTGAGTACCAGGGGTGAAAAGTCAGATGACGATGAGTCGATTGAAGTGAGTCCAACTTGGCAACCAAACAGCTGAATTTTAAATGTCAGAAAAAATTATTAATATGATATAAACTTCTATATGTGAAAACATTGAAATTTTAATTGTTCAACCTAAACCAAAACATAAGCTACCACTATATTACAATTCTAGGTAATATGAGTTACCCTGATCCTAAACATCTCACCTCACACGTTTTATTACCCTATCCACTCTCACAACCGGCAGAAGCGGGACTGGGTGGGGGCTGGAGGGGACACATCTCTCCTAAATTCTGTGATCTCCCCTCTGCATCCCACCAAAAATTCTTGCAGTACCTCATTAAAGAGCCACAATGGCACAAAAAAAATATTCAGACATAATGAAATAGACCCTTACTGAAATCACTTCCACAAATTTAAAAATAATTTGGGTGTTTATATTTTGTAAAAAAGGGAAAAGGAACTAATATTATTTTCCTTGTAAGCTTCACTTCTCAACCAAGGATGCTGAATTTTATCAAACTTGAAAAGCATGCAGTCATCAGCTTACAGACCATTGATATTTGTATATGTGCTAACCCGTCTAATCCCTTTCACTTGTCAGAATCAATCTCGTAATACAATCCCTGAAGTACAATGTCTGAATGCTTTTGAATTGTGGCACAAAACATGCTAGATACACTGTAAATTCTGGCAGGGATGTCAACACATTGATTTTCCGTGGCAGGAATTGCCACCGACTGCCACCACCTCTTGCTGTTTTTACTGTTTACGGAATGTAAACACTGAAATTGTTTTCAAATTTGTGGAAGTGATTTCAGTAAGGTCTATTTCATTATGTCTGAATATTTTTAGTGCCATTGTGCCCCTTTAAACAATGTAAAATCTTGGTGCTTATTCCACCCTAAATTTCGAATCTTCCGCCACCATTGCTCGCTCTGCTTGTTACATATTTTACTTTTGTAGGTCAGAGTTACCTCACTATTTTTAAGTTTGTCCCAATCCCTGCAAAACATGTGCCATTCTCTAATTTCAAATACTATATTTACGAAAAAATCAACATTTACTAGCTTTTATTTCTCTCCTACTCTTATGGCAAGCTAAATGTACTCAATTATTCAAAAAACTTTGGGCTATCAATTGAAATCTTGGATTGTCAACAAAATGCCATTTTTTATGCTATTCTCTGTTCTGTTGAAAAATTAAGTTGTTAGTTTTCAATCATGGATTTTGGTGTTCAAAAGAAATTGTTGCCATTTTTTATTTTTAAGTAAAAATCTAGGTTAATCAGCAAAAATATTGGTTTTCAATCAATAATCCAAGATTATCAGTGGTAAACATAATTTTTTAAGGTGGTTCCCATGTGTAGCTCAAGAGTTACTAAATAGATCTAAAGATAATTTTTCCCAATATGTTGTCACATCTTAACAATTTAAAACCAAAAAAAAAAAAAAAAAAAAATTACGAAAAAATCAACATTTACTAGCTTTTATTTCTCTCCTACTCTTATGGCAAGCTAAATGTACTCAATTATTCAAAAAACTTTGGGCTATCAATTGAAATCTTGGATTGTCACCAAAATGCCATTTTTTATGCTATTCTCTGTTCTGTTGAAAAATTAAGTTGTTAGTTTTCAATCATGGATTTTGGTGTTCAAAAGAAATTGTTGCTATTTTTTATTTTTAAGTAAAAATCTAGGTTAATCAGCAACAATATTGGTTTTCAATCAATAATCCAAGATTATCAGTGGTAAACATAATTTTTTAATAAGTTGAAAAGCCATGTTCTGTAGAAAACTATGGATTTAGAAAAACCTTTTTGATTGCCTGTAATATGAGATTTCAATAAAAAAATCTATGTTCCAATAAAGTAGGCCAGTATTTATAGAGTTGAGCATTGTTAAGAAGAGACAGTTTAAAGGTGCATTTTGTGATTTTAGCACCTTTTCAGTGTCCAATAGATAGGTTATTTCCAAATTTCAGTTGGTTCTTAAAGGTGCAATGAGAGATTTCAAATAACAGGTGTCCCTAAAAAATTGGAAATTCTGATTTTTGCACTGGTGTAAAGCTTTCTATCAAAAATATCCCCATCTGAAAGGATTAAGCTGAGAACTGTTTCTTTGGTAAAAAATAAAAAAATTCTAATTTCATATAGGAGCAAATACAAAATTCAGCCTATATTTTCTATTGAAATATAAGCATATACAAATCACCTTTCGTTTTCATTTTAAGTTACTTCTGTAGCCAAATAACAGGCAGGGAATCTATTGCATGTCTAATCTCTGTGAAATCACTACATATCACAGAAAATATGGATGACTTGAAATTTCTCGTTGCACCTTTAAGGTCCATTCATACTTCACTGCATTGCGTTACTGCAATGCAGCCTACCAAATCATTACTGCAATCACTTGCAGTATGCCCTTATTTACTGCAACGCAATGCAGTACCGCAACAAAGTTATAAAATGATCAAGATGCAGTAGGGTGCAGTATGCCAATTTTGAAATGTTTTTACTGCAATCCTTTACAAGTTTATTGCAACATACTGCTAACTGTGACCTGCAGTGACCTGGGTTGACCTAACATGCAGCAAATCAATTAGAAGTACAGCGGAAGTGACCAAATATTGCAGTAAGTATGAACAGATTTTAATGGTGTGTTTTTCATGTAATGAGTCAATATTTGGATTGCATTGCCCATTTGCTTTAATTTTCCCCCTTTTTTGTGTGGAATGAAGGCAAGGAGGTTATGGATTAAGAAATACCTCACCAATTTCATCATCTTATTTTATGACAACTCATAGTTCTGTCCAAAATTAGGCACGCAAAACTCCAAACCCCAGAATAACAAGGAATATATCCCATCCAATTCAAATAATGTCAAAGGCCATTTGAAATATTTTCTACAGTGGTTCTGCTTAGAACCCTCCCCTATATGTCACGCAACCTAATTGAACATACCAAGGAAAAGAACTACTTACTTTGAGGTACATGTGGGCATAGCAATGATGCATAAGATTCCCACTGGCTTGCGGCAGACGAGAAACTGCCCTCACCAGCTTGCGTCCATACATGGGGACTCTGCTCTGGATGTCAATACGCTCTGACTGCAAGCACACAGCTGGTAGTGGCCATCTTGAATGCTGCATTGTGGGACTTGGACCATGTGCAATTTCTGCTGGCATTCCTGTCGAGTCACACGGTGGGTGGTCTGCAGCTAAGATCACGATACTGAGGTCTAGCAGTGTGATGTGGGTGGACCTTAGCGGGATGGCCTCCTCTATGGCTGCCACTTGCTCTGGCGTGGGAACAGGTCGATTGTCGTCTACAATTTCTGTGGGACATGCGATAAAGAAATGGAACTGGTTGCGAGTGTAGGATAAAGATTGAGCTTGAAACTTAAGAGTTGTTATTTCAATTATCATTTCATCTGTGTATGGCACGATAAATCCATACCAAACTGTTGCTTTAAGAATGTGCTGCCAAATTAAGAGATTTTGTTGCATTCTCACCTGGTTGTGGTGTGCTGTACGGTTCGTACTCATGGTCCAGTGCACAGTACACAAACCGCTGCAGTCTGTGCACCATACCACTGCATACGGTTACTTTCAGTGGGGAAAACAAGAACTGCTTGGAAGAGGTCTCCATCAGATCAAAGATCAGTTCAGGCTCACTTTGATGCGAAGATCCACTGGACTTTTCAGTAACTGTGTGATTTGGAATCAGAAAAATAGGGATTTCACTTTGAGTAATTGTACTGATCCAGTCTTCTTTCTTTAATCTATATATTAATACCGGTGGTCTGTCTGTGCGTGTCTGTCTGTCTAACCGCATCTATTTTCTCGGAGATCGGGTGTCGCACGTTCCTGAAACTTGGTGTGTGGGTGCCCCTTGACCGTCCGAAGACCGAGTTTGTATTGGTTAGTGGATCAAATATCATCAGGGGTCATTCAAGGTCAAAGGAGGTCAAATGGGGGTAAACGTTGGTGTATGGACATGAAACTTGCTGGGGTCGATTGTTGATGCCTAAAATTTTGAAGGTCACGACAAGGTCATCAGGGGTCATTCAAGCCAGGTGATCGCGAAACCCGGGACCGCCTAGTTGTTTCAGAAAAGTGTCTCTCAATAGCAAAAATAATTCTAAATACTTTACCTTGTTTTTCCTCTTTTTCTTCCATTGTGTAGATATAATCCAGCCAGAATGCCCCAAATCTCTGTAAGCCCCAGTTTTCTGTTACTGGGCCTGGTGTTGCTCAGTATCCACTATGTAGGATGCTCTCTGTAGTTGATTCTCAGGACTTCCAAGCTCAAAGAGAGAGTTATATAAGAAGTGGATTTCTTTTTGTTGGAATTTGGGATCACCTGATTGGACAAAGCAGGTCTGAAATATGTAGAAAAACATTTAATTACAATTTTAAAAAGAATTTTTTTATGCCATAAATATTGTTTTAATGTACTCTTTGAAGTATTTTTCCTGATCCATTCTAGCTGGTCGCATCTTCACAGTGAAAAGGGCATTTTGCCCCTCTAACAAGTCTTGCAGTAGCTTTGAAACAATATGTTAAAGTAACACAACACAACACAACACAAAAGATGTAATCCAAATAGTAATGATGGAGAACTATTTGTCCTTTTAGGTTTTCTACACAAAGCAATCATGAAAGATGATTATGACCTTAGCTACAAATTCAAATTCTCTATCCCAGTAAAATATGGTACTATTTTTTTTAATAAACAAATTATCAAAAGAGCTTCAAAGTGGGAACAGTCCAGGGAACAGTACTGTATCCTAATCTATAGGAGTCCTATCTGGGAATATAACTGGAAATTTTGAGTGAAGTTAATTTTTGGTTGGAAAATGGACAAAAATTCGAATTTTCGGTACATGCCACGGAAATACAAAGTCACACAGATTGTGTAGGACTAGCAGACTATGTAGAAGACGAGCACCCAACTTTGTTAAAATCGGCCCTCATGATTCAATTATGGCCTCTTTAGAATTTACTTAATTCAGCTAAGATATTTAACACAGAATGGCATTTCCAACATGGCTACAAATATGGCCTTTGAAGATTAGAATCTTGTTCAGTCTGATTCATAACCTCTCTTGCAAAATATTGGTAAAATGCCCTTTTTTATGGTTTTATGCTAAAAAATGTACTTCAATCAAAATGTTAAGGTGTGTCCCCAGACAGGACTCACTATAGGATTAGAATTCAGTACTCTTCTCACTTTAATCTACTTTTTCTACATTTTTATTCAAAACAGTTAGCGCCATATACAGGGCTACAAGTGCACCCTTGCAAAAATATAGGGCTAAATATAGGGCCAAAAAAGCAAGAATATAGGGATAATATAGGGATAAACAAGAAAATTATAAGGAAAATATAGGAATTTGTATGTATTTTTACTTGGAATGTGGGGCCTTTCCGTTGTATATCAGCAGCAATTTTAATTCATTAGAAAGATATGTGCCAACAATTGAGCCATCTCTGGCTGTATTGACTATATTACATGTAAATAATATTCCATGTTGTGGGTAATTAAATAAATGAGGGGGGAAAATGCTTTCTGACTGTGCGCCTATCCCTATTTGAATTTGTTTGAGGAATCCGGGTTTCCTGCAGAGTGTAATTATTTCAAGTATGACTCTATATAAGTCATGTCATTGAAGTTTTGACCCTATTTTGACATTGGACCCAATCACCATATGTCAAAGAGGTGTTGTTTTGTTGAAAAAAAATGCAATAAGTTTTCTGAAAGTTTTAAATTATTCATTTTGAAATACAGTGGAAACCTCACACTTTACAGTGGAAAATTGTATATGTGCCTTCCTGCTACCTTCTGACAACACAAATATTTGTGTGTATTTTAGAAGTGGTAATAGCATCTGCTAGTGCCCTCTTCCTTATCAACACTTTTATGTAACAACTTTGTCAATATCAGCACTTGAATCCATTGTACACCAATGTATCATTACCAAGGAAGTTGCATTTGACAGTTTTCTTCTCAAAACATGGTCAAAGGTCACATGGGTCATTAAAGGTCAATCTGTGTACACCCAAGTAATTAGCCAGTGGTTCTTTTGAGCAAATTTGGTGGCAATTTATAGATTTTAATAAAAAGGTGTCAAGGGTAATGTAGGGTCATTAAAGGTCAACACACACTGTATAATCTTGAGCCAGTGGTTCGTTTGAGCATGATTGAACATAATACCTCATTTGCTAAGAATTTGCATTTGACATAAAAATAGGGTCAAAGCTCACATCAGGCTCATTAGAGGTCAATCTGTGTCCAACCTGAATGAGTTTTAGGCTGGCTATTTTTTTAGCAAGTGCGATGGTCATGTAGCACATACCTTGCACCAGAAATGACATTTAGTTTTAACCCCATTAGTTCAAAGGTCACACAGGGGTCTTTAGAGATCATCCTGTGTACGCAACTGGTGAAACTTAGGCCAGTGATTCTTTTCACATAGTATAAGTTAATCAGTTTTATATAGCAATCAAGGGGAATAAGAGTGGAAAACACAAATACAATTTCACATGTGACCTTGGCATTTGCTTTGACCTGCAGATCTGCATCTCATACCAAATGTTGTGTTAGCTAATCTGGTCCTTTGGTGCAAGAGTTGTCATTTCCCTCAAAACTGCTTCAAAAAATCTTGAAAAAGGCTAAGATCTTCCGGGCTTGTGCCTGAGCCCCCCCAAAAAAATTCTTGAAAAAAAATATACATATTGTAAGCAAAATTCCTTAGAAATGGGTATTTTTTACCAATATGACCTTTACGAATGGGTAAGAGTTTCAAGTCCAGAGCTGCACACCCTCAACCAAACCAAATCTGAGTAGTCCCCTCCCATGGAGAACAGGCAAATTTACTTCAATTGTTGTGTAGTCCGAGTTTACCAACTCTGACTTCTGTATAGCATCTATTTGTAAAGAATATTAAAGCAGTGGTCCGATTTCTGACATGATATTTTCTGTTTTTACTCCTAAACAAAAGATTATGCCTCAAACAAAGTCATCAAAATTCAGAAAGTCCTAAAATTGACAAAGGACTTGAAAGCTGACTCTTTATACATGTACAACCATGCTAATTTAAGATTAGAGATACCCAATTTTGTAGTGCTTGTTTGGCAAGAGTTCCATATGTACCCCTCTTTGAAGTTCTACATGTAACAAATTATTTTTATTTTTGGCCTTAGGGATAGGGTATTTGTTAGTGTAAGGCCATAAATAAAAAATAATTTCTTTCCTGTACAATTTTAAAGGGGATAAATATGGAACTCTTTCCGCTTGTTTTAAAAGCTCCTTGTAATGAACATTTAGACTCTGAAAGGCAATTTGATAAATACTGTGAAAATACAGGCAAAACATCAATCTTTAATTTCTGTGGAGAAAAAAAAAATAGGGAAATATAGGGATTTTGGAAGTTTATAGGGATTTATAGGGAGAGGGTGAAAAATATAGGAAATATATGAATTATAAGGCCGCTTGTAGCACTGCATATATTTTGGGAATCAGGTGTACATAATGAGCAGAAAGTAGGAACCAAATAGACCATCGGATGATGACAATAATCATTTCATTTTGTAACCCCTCACTTGGTATTACAATATGAGCACATATTAGTTTTTCCAAAATGATTTCTTAACATATTATGAATGTTGCTTGCCGTTTATGATGCACCTTTTCGAGAAATTTGAATAAAACCAACGAAAATACTGCTCAAATTGCATCTTATTCTGTCCAATCAAATAGCGCCGTATAACGGCCCGTCGGCTATTTTGCCGTCCGTGACCCAATCAGAGCGCCCGTTTCATCGCGCGCAGGGCTCGGTGACAGCCAAAATGGCGCTGCCCGCAGCGTCCCACGTAACACCGAAGTGGTGCTGTATGCATGCAATTTCGGACCCGAAAGGGGATCTAATTGCATTTAAGCAAAAAAGCTGGGTAAAGTTCTTAGAATGTGGACCACGCTGGCAAAATCTCGCGTGTTCAGAGGGTGAAACTATCCTGAAATCAGCCCAGATATTAGGCATCAATTTCAACGGTGATGGTGCCGATGTGTTAGCATTGCCAATCGAGGTTGCTGTAGAAAGTGGAGCCGGCTATCATCGTGAATGCTATCAACGTATTTGTAACATAAGCAAGCTAGCAGCAGCCGAAAAAAAAAAAAAAAAAAAAAACTGTTTTTACTCCTAAACAAAAGATTATGCCTCAAACAAAGTCATCAAAATTCAGAAAGTCCTAAAATTGACAAAGGACTTGAAAGCTGACTCTTTATACATGTACAACCATGCTAATTTAAGATTAGAGATACCCAATTTTGTAGTGCTTGTTTGGCAAGAGTTCCATATGTACCCCTCTTTGAAGTTCTACATGTAACAAATTATTTTTATTTTTGGCCTTAGGGATAGGGTATTTGTTAGTGTAAGGCCATAAATAAAAAATAATTTCTTTCCTGTACAATTTTAAAGGGGATAAATATGGAACTCTTTCCGCTTGTTTTAAAAGCTCCTTGTAATGAACATTTAGACTCTGAAAGGCAATTTGATAAATACTGTGAAAATACAGGCAAAACATCAATCTTTAATTTCTGTGGAGAAAAAAAAATAGGGAAATATAGGGATTTTGGAAGTTTATAGGGATTTATAGGGAGAGGGTGAAAAATATAGGAAATATATGAATTATAAGGCCGCTTGTAGCCCTGCATATATTTTGGGAATCAGGTGTACATAATGAGCAGAAAGTAGGAACCAACCACAATCATAATCCAAGTGAATTTGATTCAGATTGTACCTTTTTTCCAGCAGGTGTCGTTTCTATGCAGTCCTCCACACCACAAACACACATCTCTAGTCCAGACAATTTCAAGAAGCTGAACCCTAGTTGTAGGTCAAAGAAAGGATCCCCTTTCATCAAGATCTCTATTGTTGAACCGTTGAATTCCAGCTCCAGGAGAGGCTTGAAGGTGAGCTTCCGCGGACCATACTGGGAGTACTGACCAGATGTTGTGTTATCTGTCAACTAACACCACAGATTAAATTTACTTTAATAATCTTAAAACTATTTTATGGATTAAATTTGCTGTAATAATTCTAAAATATTTTAATGAATAGGGCCAGATCAGGACTTCTGACTGGATGTTTTGTTATCTGTGAACTGACACCAATTTACTTTAATAATCCTAAAATTATATTTCATTGGATTAATTTACTGTAATAATTCTAACACTTTTTTTATTAGATAGGACCATACTGGGAGTACAGACTGAGAGCTGTGTCATCTGTCAACTGACACCACAGATTAAAGATTTCCTATTGCTCTCTACAGACAGTCATAGTTAACTGTGAAAAAGTTAGGATGAATATCATGAGGTTTCTATACACAAATCTTTGGAATTTTAAATGTAGTGTTACTTTAAGGATAATGTCCGATGCTCCAACATTGTTGATTGGCATTTTTAACAACTCTCCCATCCCTTTACAACTTGAATACGTGTTGATAATCATTGATGATCTTTGATGTGAAAGGGAGAAGTGTCTTTTTGCTTTTTATTGCTGCATGTAAAATTGCTGATCTTGTCTATCATGTATTCAAATATCCTGTTCACCACTGCATGCATCAATGTAATTGTCCATGCTATCTACTTCTTTCACAGTAGCTGTGAGAAGTTACAGAGCTCTTCCGGGGTCTAAATCATGTTGTACAATAGCTCATCAGGAATTAAAGATGATGCATGTTCATTTACTTTTTATTTTGTGAGGGCTGTTTTAGCTGAATGAGCACGATAAAAGTACGCGGATATGTCAGGTGTACAGTTGTTAATTTCTGGTGAATCATTTTGTGACATGGATATTGTTTACATGGCATTGCTCAAGGAACAAGTGTACAAGAGAATCCATAAGTTGATAAATTATTCATTCGATACAATTTTCATTTTGCTTTTACTTTTTTGTCATAATTAAAGGTGGGTGACCCAATCCACAACCTCCTCCATCACTTTACCCAATCAAAATTGGGATTTTAATATCAGAAGAAAGTTCATATTTTCTCATTACCCCAGTGAAATTTAAGGCCTGGAAATGTTTTCTTTGATGTTATGAACAAAAATGTCCCCAAATGTGGTCAACCACTCTGGCTTACATACTCTGTCCGAAGTGTTTAGTGCATAAACGTAGAGAAATTCAAGACTGGAAAAGGTCATCTTTCTTGAGTTATTGAATAACATTATGGAATTCAAATCATGCCAAATCAAAGTGTGGCACTTAAAAACAAAGAGATGATGATGCTCTACCTGCCAAATAACAAACCACAGAGAGTTTTAAAAATACTTAAAATGCAACCATTAATTTTCAAAATTGAATTTAAATTTTATAGCAGTGTATTACCTGGTTCAGGAATTAAAGGTACATTATGTGATTTCAACACCTTCATTTTGTGTATAGTTCAACAGCTGTATTAAAGGTCCATGGCCCAATCGCTAATAGCCTCATCCCCAGGGACCCCAGATTTGTACCTAGGGTTCGTACACCCAGCTCCTTCCAAAATTCAAGGACTTTTCAAGGACTTTTCAAGGATCTAAATGAGCTAATTTCAAGGACCTAATGTTGTACTAATTACGTCGTTTAAAGCATAGGCTTATTACATTTCCAGACATGCCAATTGTACGGATTTTCTGTATTCCGTACGAAAATGATGCACAATATGGACGGACGTTTTCACAAAAAATCCGTACCCTCGTCGCGTCATTGAAATATAAAGTGTATAAAAAGTAAGAAAATAAGTAAATACAGAAAATAAAGTTAAGGAAAGAGGGCAATATTTTTTCAAAGCAAATAAAAGAACATAGATTTGAAAGATGTTCCATTTATAAAGTCTGTTAAAATGGATTCCGACATCTTTTTTCTCCCGACTTTCGGATGGTTCACCCACATTAATATCTTGATTTTAACCATTTAGCTGCTGTATGCTAAATATCTTCTGAAGGTATTTTAGTCTACTATTTAACTGCAGTGGTGCAAAGGACAAACATTGTATTGTTATAGTGGTTTTGTTTTCAAGTTATGAATCTTTGAAGATTTTAGACATATTTTTCATGCACTTTATTAAAAATACTCCATATGGACTTAGTTCCTACTGACACTTCCATAATGGGGCTGAACTACATTGTACCTCATTCAGAAATTGTATGATTGTTATAGTTTTGTGGTAACACCACCGTCTGACAGCCCCATTTAAGTAACTGTCTGTAGAAACTAAGTCCATATGGAGAATTATATGAAAAAAAGGTCAACATTTTAAAGGATCATAGCTTGAAAACTGAGCCATCTATATACAACTGCATCATGAGAGAGCTCTTTCTGCTTTCTTGAAAAAAAAATATGGATGGAGTTCCACCATCTGACAGTTTCCCCCATTTAAGGAACTGTCAGTATGAATACAGTCCATAAGGAAAATATTGTTTAGCTGCAGTAGTATTAAAAATGAACTTATTCTAAACTTGAAAGGCTCATAACTTGAAAACTGAGCTACCTATGTACATATGATCTGCATCATGAGATAGAGCTTTTTAAAATACAGCTTTTCCAGAAAAATGGACAGACCTCCGCCGTCTGACAGCCCTATTCAAGGAAATGTCAGCAGGAACTAAGTCTATATGGAGTATTTTTTTAATATAAGTGCATGAAAAATGAGTAAAACTTTCACAAAGGTTCTAAAATTGAAAACAAAACCACTATAACAATACATTGTTTGTAGGTCTACCCCTTTACACCACTGCAGTTAAATAGTAGACTAAAATACCTTCAGAAGACACTTAGCATACAGCAGTTAAATGGTTAAATCAAGATATTAATGTGGGTAAACCTTCCAAAAGTCGGGAGAAAAACGATGTCGGAAACCATTTAAAACAGACTTTATAAATTGAAAATCTTTCAAATCTATGTTCTTTTATTTGTTTTGAAAAGATATTGGGCTCTTTCCTTAACTTTATTTTTCTGTATTTACTTATTTTCTTACTCTATATACTCTTTATTTTTATTTTAGTGATGCGACCATTTTCCATATTTTTTTTCGGGAAAACGTCCGTCCGTATTTCGCTTCATTTTCCGTACAGAATGCGATAAATCCATACTAGAGGCATGTGTGCAACTAGTTTCACTTTTTTTTTTTTAAATTTTGAACTTGAACTTGCAAAAACAACCAAAATGGGCGCAAGGGGGCGCTTTTGCATTTACGACACGTTCAGTAATCGTTACAGCCTGTAATAGCAGCATAAGGGTAAAATAAATATATTCTTAAATTCCCATTGCCGTTGATGTCGCAAATGGATGATAAAATTCTTTTTCGTTTGCCATGATATTCATTTTAATCAAAAATCAATATTACACATTGACTGCAATTTTCAAGGACTTTCAAGGACCATTTGTGAATTTCCAGGGTTTTCAAGGTCTGGAAAATGGATTTTGAAATTCCAGGACTTTCAAGGACCTTCAAGGACCGTACGAGCCCTGTTACCGGAAGTGGTCAAAATTTTGTTATCAGAAGAAAACGACTATTTTTCTCATTTACCCTGTGAAATCTTAGGGCTAAAGGATGTTTTGGTTTGGATGTTATGAACGAAAATGTGCTCCATTTTGGTCGACCAATATTAATTTTACACAGTCTCTATGGGAATTGCAAAATCACGTTTTTAGCTCTCACATCAAAACGGGTTGAAATATCGGCGCGAAACTTTACAGATGGGGTTTTGGGGTGAAGACCATTCTATCAAGATGAAAAACTTGTAGACTTAAAAATCGGGCCATCCTCCTTTAAACCCTATCTTCCAAAGAATATCTGATTGGTCAATTATATTGGGTATTCATATTAATAACCAATTGAAATGCAGTTTCCAAATATCTAAGGTCTAGATTTTTTCAACCCTACCACCATTCTAATGTTTCAGTTTGCCTACCAAAAAATCAAACATTTTCATGAAAAGGTTGTATTACAGGACTTCATATCCTACAGTATTGTAATTTCTGTTAAGAAATGACAAAACTTAAATTTTTTGTAGCGATTGGATCTGCAAGTAATCTTAGGCAAACAATAACTAATTAGGTGTTCTGATGGCATAAAATCTTAACTTTCAAAGGGTACATAAGGCACAAGGTAATGAATCATAAAATGTTCCTTTAGCAGCCGGCATGTTGAATTGGATAATTATACCATAGTAGTATACGTGTACACGAAGGTGGTGTGGCCATTTGCAGGGATTTAAGCAGGTACTAATGGTATGTTAAAGGTGCAACGAGAGATTTCACAAATCAGGTGTCTCTAAAAAATCGAAAGTTCTGATTTTTGCCCTGATGTATAGCTTTCCATCAAAAATATCCCCACCTAAAAGGATTAAGCTGAGAAATGTTTCTTTGGTAGAAAAATTGTGAAATTTCTCATTTCGTATAAGAGCAAATACGAAATTCAGCCTATGTTTTATATTGAAATATAAGCAAATCAAATTCACTCCTTTTCTCTCTTTTAAGACATTTCTGTAGCCAAATACAAGGTAAGAAATCTATTGAGTGTCTAATCTATATGAAATTACTATTATGACACAATGTTTGGGTGCCTCAAAATCTCTCGTTGCACCTTTAATAACCATTGATTAAAAAGGGGAATTCCACTCTCCCTGTGGTTCATTCATACTTGGGTGGATAAACCATGAGAATATTCCGTTCCCTGAAGGGATCATTAAACTACTGGGCCCATTGTACATGGAGAATCACGGCTGTATGTGAAAATCGCAGCCAGTTTCAATTAGGGAGGGTCCTGGTGATCCCAAGTCATTCTGAAACCCTGGGCATCATTGAGAAGCAATGTCTGAACACTGAATGATTTACCCAGTCTAAAGAAGATACAATATTTTGGTTCTTTTTCAATCACAAGCCACACTACCAGTGATTTCTGGCCATTTTCCCATACCTGCATGCTTCAAAAATGCACACTTGTTTAAATAACACCCAAACCTATGTTTTGACGAATTTATTGTATTCTGGTGAAGAAAATCACTGATAGTGGCTTTAACATGTTTAAGATTATCAAGATATTCCCAACGATAGCCAGAGGGAAGTTACCTTAAATAGCATCTTGCCTTTCCTGCAGTAGAAGCCAATAACCACGATAGGATCAGGTCTTTTCCTTCTCACTGTTGATGGTGATAACGATGATGATGCAAATTCCTCATCTTCGTCTTCATAGTAAACTAACTCTGGCACGTAAGACCAAGCCCATGATACCCAACCTTGCTGAGATTCGGCTGTAGCCATCCCTCCACCGGATGGCATGTCTGAAATGGACAACATGGTTCACAATGTGACAGAACTGTAAAAGATATTCAATTTATTAAAGGTGCAACGAGAGATTTCACATATATCAGGTGTCCCTAAAAAAATCAAAAGTACTGATTTTTGCCCTGATGTAAAGCTTTCCATAAAAAATAACCCCATCTGAAAGGATTAAGCTGAGAAGTATTTGGGTGCATCAAAAATCTCTCGTTGCACCTTTAAGTGTAGCTTCAGCAGACTACAGCTAGCCAAGTTGTCTATCTTTTTTTAACATCAAAAAGATGCTGACCAACAGCAAAGGATATGTGGTGCGATCAAGTAAATTGAGTCTGAATTTGGCCACGTCAGAATTCTGTTTTAGACGTTTCAATAACCTCTATATTTTGAGCTTTATTTTATGGAAACCCCTGTGTATACATGGCCTTCTGTTAAGAAGTAATTCACAATTTAGATAATTAGAAAACAAACAGATTACCACCAGAAACTTTGACATTGTGGGTTATAGCTACTGCTGCATATCAGAAAATTACACAGCCAATTTTTCAGGCATGAGAATGAACTTTTGCAAAAAAACTTAAAGTGGAAAAAAAATATTGAACAGTTTGAAATCTGGCAAAATACATGAAATTAGGCTGAAAATCAATGAAAATACATAAATTTGGACGAAAAAATGAATTCACTTTTTTGTACTGAACATTTTTATAACCTAGTTCTTATACCATTTTCTGAATACAATTTTTATTGATTTTTACAAATTCGGCATCAATCTTGCTATTATATGAAGAACCAAACAAGTCGTTTACACAGATTTCCCTACCCATGGCCGTGAAAAATTTGACCTGCGATAGATTCTAAGATTATAACCACACAAAGACTACAATGTTATATAGGATTAAAGGCTAACTCAGATATTTTTTCAAAATATACTTTTTTTTAGTAGAAATTAAAAATAGTCATCTAGAACTAAAGATAGGCACCTAAAATGTTCAATTCCAAAGTTAGAGATAAATCGGAGTTTCCGTTTTCATGCAGTAAAAATTTATGCACAGTATATCAGTGCCATAGGATACCGTGTATAAAAATTTTCCGGATCCGGAATTTTATAACAAAGTTGGGATTTTCTACATGAAGGACTTCGATTTGAGCTTAGTTATTTCACACAATGATTAGTATATAGACAAGTATTATATACATGCAAAAAAACACGATTTGTTTGAAAATTGAGTGCGCCCTCATCGGGAAATCTCTGAGTCGGCCTTTAAATTCAATTGTTATGTAATATAATTACTTTATTTCAAATTATTTTTCCTGCAGTATTTTTAACAGTCATGAAGCTTCTTACATAGTCTGCTATGCTAAAACCACCACTTTTTATAGCTTTTTCTAAAAAAGATCACAATGTTGCCTGAAAATGTTATAAACAATTCCAGATAGGTCTTAACCCTCGTCTACCTGAGCCATTTTTTGTAACAAAACTCCCGAAGGGGGGGGGTGGTCCCCCTGTGATTTTCGTTACTGAACACCCGATTCCTGTAAATTTGGTACCAAAGGATAGCTTAGAGTTTCTTCTTTCCATTGGTACCAAAATAAGTACTAACATCCCTATTATGACGTCACCATGACGTCATATGTTGAGGAAAGTACGAAAATACTGAATATAGGGTGGAAAATTTATATTTCGCAATTTTAGCGACTCAAACACCTTATTATAGCTCTAAAATGCTGTCATTATATAAAACTAGTCATTTCCTATCAAGTAGAGTCAAAAACCGCATGAAAATCTGATTTTCCTAACCTTTTTGGCGAAAAATTGAATTTTTCACTGTGTCTATGGAAATGGCAGTTTTGCAGACATGCGAACTTTATGACGTCATTGTGACGTAATGCTAGGCATGTTGGTACTCATTTTGGTATCAATGGAAAGAGGAGGACCATAGCTATCTATTGGTACCAAAATCAAGTGTCTGTGAGGTTCCTGTGTTGTGTTAGGCATGTTGGTACTTCTCTTCCGAAGGGGGGGTGGTTACCACCCCCCCTATCCATCACTTTGGGATCACCCTGTATCTTACCTATACCCGGAGGATGTTTGTTTTTGGATTAAAATGAGCGGAACATGTCAATTGACAATTACATTAAATAATTTGGCACCAAAAAAGGGGGTTTTAGCAAGCCGGGGAAAAATCCTGAAAGGGGGGGGTGGTAACCACCCCCCTTCGGTAGACGAGGGTAAATAAGGATTATGATACCATTTCAAAATTCTTCCAACCTCCTTGAGAAAATTAGTTGCACAATTGTCTGGAATCAGGAGCCAGAACAGAAATTCCCGACTTCCGACTCATTACTCATTCTTTTAACAGCGGCTCTCCAGCTGTTCTTCATGTGTATCAACTGTACCTCTTATACTTCAAGTGTAGAATGCCATAACTCAAGTACACTTTAAGCTGTTAGTTCTAGACTATAGTGATATCATTCTTCCATTAAGTTCTCATGTTGGACAGTGAATACCAATATGTTAGATGATATGTCTGAAAGCTACTAATAAATTCTTCTCATATTAACCATTTTTTATGTTCCAATATTTTTCTGAAATACCTCTTGCTATTTCAACACTGGATTAATAAAGGCGTTTTAATCAGCCAAGTTTTGCCCTTATTTAGTAACACTTCTAATATTTTTGCAAATTTCAAATAGCATATTTGCAGAAGTGTTCACCAATTCCTTGCAGGGACATCAGGAGATTTTTTGAGGATACGAATCCCTCTCAATTTGCCCTAGTGATTTGTTGTAGAACACCTACTGAGAACGTTTTGGAAAGAGGTAGAAACGGAAACCAAAAAAAACAAAACTTTTGAACTTGCCTGTTGCCCTGATCGGCCCTACGGAAAAGCATGCTTGGAATTTCTGTTGTGCACATACTTCTTCTTATACATTGGTAAGCATTCTAAATATGCCAAAAAACTGTTTCAAAAACAATCGGGGGCTTTTCATTCAGGAAATGTCCTCATGTCTCTTCCTCAAGTTATCACATGGATGCAAAGCTGCAATGAGGCTATGAAGCTTTTCATCATTCAAGATTCCATCTCAGAGGGTGATTTTAACCTATCCCATAATGCATTGCAATGTGCCTATACTGTACTGTACAAAACACTTAAAGTGTTCAAGATATATCATGATCATGCTAAAATTTACCTACTAATGCTTTGTAGGCTAAATGGGTGTAAAAGTCAGGGTTTTTATGTGTTAAGAAAAGGATTTTTGTGGGATCACATGACTTTATTGAGGTGAAATTACCCAAACTGGTGCATTGTGGGATTGACCTAATATACCCTCTGATTCCATCTAGTGACTGACCTTCCTCTTTGCTCTCCACATCCGTGTCTGCATCTTGTTTATCCTCCTCTTCCTTTCTCTCTTTACCGGGTACTTCAAGGGTTCCATAGTACAGAGCTAAGAGGAGTTCAATAAGGCGAAGGAACATAGGTAGCTGGGTGTCTGACAGGGACATGTCCAACTCGTCACAGTATGTGTTGATTTTGATCACACTGGCTCGTTTGGCATTCAAACTGCTATAGGTCTGGTGAATCCGAGTCTTCAAAAAACACCTATTACATATGAGGTGAAATTAAACTTCTTACTTGAAGAAAAATTATGGATTTTGGACAAATATCAGTGATTTTGGACCAAAATGTGTTAAAAATCTCAACATTTTGGAAGATTTTACCCCCAAATTTCACTTTTGTCCCCCCCAAAAAAAATTTCACTTGGCCCCCCCAGAAAAAGGAGTCTGGTGTCGCCACTGCATACAGCTTCCCCAGCTACATGTAAGCTGTAGCTAGCTGCGCTTATGTACTTAATTTCCAATAGAAAGAGGGAATCCCCAGCTAAGCTGGGGAAAGCTGAGCATGTGCAATTCAACATGGGCCCCATATTGAAACTGTTGGGTACAGCTTCCCCAGCTGAACTGTAGTTAGCTACAGCTCATGTACTTAATTTCCCATGGAGAAAGAATCCCAGCCAAACTGGGGGAAGCTGTGCATGCCCAATTAATATGGGCCTCAGTATTGAAACTGTTGGGTACAGCTTCCCCGCTAAAGCTCAGCTATCTGCCTCTCATTACTTGATTTCCCACAGAAAGAGGGAATACCCAGCCAAGCTGGGGGAAATCTACACAACCAGTTCAATATATGGACTCAAAAAGGTGCTGTAGACTGATCTCTTTCTTCTTCTTCTTCTGACTTCATCTTTCCCCACTACCACATCTGTCCATCTTTCTTCTATTTGTCCACCTCTTTCTCCTCTTCGTCTTCTTTTTCCTCTCTCTTCTTCCCCTGTCTCCTTCATTTGATATTATTTACGTCAGAAATTATTTCTATGCATATTTTATACAAAACAATTTTGCTATTTAACTCCAGAGGCCTATTTCACTTGCATTTTAACATTTTGTATACACTGAGGGGAATTTAATCACGTTGAAGAGATATCTGAACACTAACCAATGCAAATATTAAATAACACAAGTTTTTACTGTCAGTGGCAACTGCTCTTGTACTTTAAAAGTAGCTCATTATATTAAGAAGAAGAAAGAGGAAAGAAATTCCTGTCACCTGTACACCCTGGCTCTTGGTAAGTTTCAATCTTGCCGCTGGCATTACGCTTATCCAGACACAAGTCAAATCTGAGAAAATGGACGATACGGCGAAGTACAAGCTCGGGCATGGTGAGGTCAACAAATGCCCTCTGCCAGTTGTGGTCACCGGTGAAGGAATCCCCCGTTTTGACGTTGACGACAAGCAATGTCCACTTCCACATACTTGAGGATGAGATTCTTAATAACAATTTTGACGTTGTTGAATGACTCTATTCATTAAGGATTGGACGTAACCTGGAGGAAGATCACTGTCTTGCTCTTGATATCTGAAAAGTAGGGGGGAAATATTTCACATCTATCAGCAGTGAACGGATAACTTTTTTATGTACACAGATCAGCCACCTGCCCAAGAAATAATTAAGTACTCTGCAAACATGTCAATGATTCAGCTGAGATTTCTTATGTACATTTGCAGCCCAATTTTTTTGCTACATGTACATTCATGTGGAACTTGAATTTTGTATTTTCTCCTTTTTTTATTTTTTTTCAAAATTAGTTCCACCTGATAAACCATTCCTCATTCCATCTGAAATTTTCTAAGGGATTCGTTTCATCAGACGCTGTTTCAAGGGTGCAGTTGCACACCTTCAAATTCACACACTTTGAATTTTTTTGATAAAAAGGTCCAAAATTAAAAAAAAAATTGGACAAGGAAGTCCACTTTTTGGTGATCGAGATGTTCAAAAAGCTACAAAAAGGACTTTGTTTTTTTGATGACTTAGGTCCACGTTTTTGAAGTCCTGCACCACCCCAAAAAAAATCCTGCATATGGTCCTGATTCCATATTACATAATTATGTATGCTTATTTTTTTTCACTATAGTCCTCTTAATTTGCAATAATAGCCTTGTGAATAAGGACAAGACATTCACATTCCAGTACAACAATACATTCACCGTTATAATAAATCCTGTGTTAATTAGAATGGCCTTTTGTATGTGGTATTCGCACTGAGAACAGCAGGTTTCCCTACAACCTGACATGAACATTGCAAAAGTTCCATCCAAACTAAAATACCAATATGACCTTTCAAATAAAACTGCAAGACTTGAACCCCAGTTTTTTACTACTTTAATATGTTCAACTAACTGAACATACTCTATTCCAAAACAGCATTTCCCCCTATAGTGGATGAGCGACCATCTGAAGTAGCCTTATTGGTACCACATGGGGGGGCAAAGAGGCATTTCTACCAGGGCTAACATCATATATGAATACACGAAAATGTATGATTGCCATCTTAGGGTAGCTTAAGCGATCTAGGGCTTCCAAAAGTTTATACAGGGGTCAAAATTGAAAAGGGTCCAATGTTGTGAATTGGATACCACAATGTTCGTTGACGCAAGAATTAAAAAATATATATTTGTGCTATCTCTGAGTTACCCTTATGAGTTATAAGCTGAAAAACCGTTATTATAGGGCAAAGGTTAAATTTAGCTTCTACGGGGTCAAATACTAAATATGGCTCAAATTGCATGGAAATGGTCTCATATTGTTGTAATGTAATCACAAGTAAATAAGGTATATTTGGACAATGTCACAATGTATAGTTACCAAGTTACCCCCAAAATTAACCCAGCGCCTATAGGGGTATAGGTAGTACTAATGAGGTGCTAACTTTAAACTTTGCATGCAGATGGTCCAACTATCCTGATTTTAATTGTAATAACATGTAAACAATATGAGACCATTTCCACTGAATTGTAGCGTTTTTTAGAATTTGACCCTGGTATAAAGCTAAATTTTAACCTTTGCCCTACAATAATGGTTTCAGCTTATAATGTTTTAGGGTAAGTCAGAGATAACACACACTATACATTTTTTTAACCTTGTGATCATACGAACATTTTGGTATGCAATTCAACAACATTGGACCACTTTCAATTTTGACCACTGTATAACCTTTGCGAAGCCCCTAGATCGTTAAGCTACCCCTACAGAAGGGCCATCATACATTTTCGTGTATGTCATAGTATGAGGTATCCCTGGTATAAATGCCTCTTTGCCCCCCCCCCCCAGGTGGTACCGACCAACATGGCTGGCTCACCCACTATATACAACCATTTCCACAACAACTGAAAAAACTCAGTACTACCACTTAAATATTGTATAGAATGAGGGGTAGAATTTTGTTGCCGAGTACAAGATCAGTCTTGATTAATATTCTCACAAATGATTTTGCGGATCATCTAATTGCTACTGTGTTAAAGGTCCCAGGCAATGTAGATGATAACCCTAGTCCAAATCTTTACGGGGCAATCCATTCCAATAAACATGGCCACAAAAAAGATACACTACCAGTGACATCATTAGTGAAACTATTGATTTTCAGATTTCACAGCACTAAATAGTCTGGTCTTGGCACCCTCTTGGCCGAAAAGTGTTTGGAAAAATCTAAAAAAAGTGACGTCTAAGTTGAGAAATAGTAGAAACTGGAACTTCTGGCCATATTTGTGTTAGAAATTATTTTATAAAGGTAAAATCAGCAAAATATCAAGCAAAAGGTGTGGAGGCTACTACTGAGTAATTACAGGTACTATTTTACACACCATACCCATAGGAATAATTTTGACTAGAGCCACAGTTCGAGGATCGGAATTCATCATTGTCTTCATGCTTCAGTAGTTTCGAAACTCCGGTCCACTTAATGGATTCTTCTTGCTGAATGGGATGCAGAGGTCTAAGGTCCAAGGTAATGCATAATTAAAGCAACTGAGTTCGCTTAGTTAATGAGAAATTTACGTTTTAATAGGGCCATTTTGTACACTAACCAATGCAATTTATTTGGTGGTGTGAAACCTAATAAGGCGATGTGTGTAAGGAGACTAAGCAAGAAAAAAGTTTGTGACCCCTGACTTCTAGTACATTTAACTTGTTCTTGTCATCTTGAGTTCAAGACTAGTTACAGACCACAAAGGTTGTAGCCTGTGGAGGCTACGGGGGGGGGGGGGGGGGGGTAAGCATGAAAATATGAAGAGTTCGACGACACGGTAAGTCCATAGAGTGAGCTTGTGACAATATGTACACTTGGCTGGCTGAATCATTCAGATTGCGAAGTGAGTGGCGAGCTAGTCTACGAGTACGACTAAGGTGCAAAATTCAGCTGTCTGGCTGTGCCATGTATAGTACCGTAGCCGATTTTGAAGTAGCCTCACCATATGTATAAAGCATACAGCAGTTTTGCGACCGGGTGTACACAGATATGGCTGCCTCTTTCCAATTGTGGGGCTATTTTGAGGCATTTTATCAGCTGTAACCTGCCTTTTGGCTTGACCTACATGTACACACAGTTTTTGTTTCGCTGTCCCAAGTAACACAACACCCACTCTATAGCCCCCTTCCCCCGAGTAAAACCCCCCCACTTCATTTCCCAAAGGGCCAGGTGGCTATGACGATCAAAGAGTAAGTTATTTTTAATTTCTGAGTACATAATACCAAAGGAAATCAGGCAATGTTGTTGTGTCTCCTATTCTGGCTGTTAATTGAGCTCCACTAAAGCTCCAGTAGATAGCTGAATATCCAATGTTTTAGACAAACATTAATTCCTTTCTCAGTGCCTTAAAATATGAAATTATTCTCATGAATGGATCAAAATTTTGTCAGGATGGGTTGAAATAACATGAAGTCAATTTGATTTACAAATCTTAGGGTTCTGTTAGATTTCACACCACTATAGATCTGGTCCGGCACCCTCTGGCCGAAAAGTGTTGGGAAAGCTAAAAAAAAGTGACGTCTTACGTTCAAATGAAAATGCTAGAAACGGGAACTTCTGGGCATTTTTGTGTTAGAAATTATTTTAAAGGTAAAAATCAGCAAAATATCAAGACAAAAGGTGTGTGAGGCTTACTAACTGAGTACAATTACAGTACTAATTTTACAACCCATCCCATTGGAATATTTTGACTAGAGCCACAGTGTCAGAGGGGATCGGAACGCATCGTTGTCTTCATGCTTCAGTAGTTCGAAACCTCCGTGGTCACTTATGGATTCTTCTTGCTGAACATGGGATGCAGAGGTCTTAGCAGTCCCAGGTAATGCATAATTAAGCAACTGAGTCGCTTCATTAACGAGAAATTTACGTTTTAATTAGGGCCATTTTGTAACTAACCAAAGGCAATTTATTTGGTGTTGTGAAACCTGCAGTGAGTGCCATGTAGATTCACACCAGTCACCTGGAATTTCTATTACTCTCATGAAAAATCAATAGTCCTAATGATGTCATCAACCAACCCAAATATTGAATGCTTTTCTCGCCCCTCCTTGTTGACTTGACACAAACCACACATCATTTATCATTTCCTGGGACCTTTCAGTGTTAAAGTTTACGAGAACAAACATTGAGTCACCAAATCAATTTAACGAGATCTTTGCGAGAATCGATTCCTCGGATTCTCGCTGAAAATTCTAAGCCCAGAGAATATAATAGCAGCTACAGCTAGGAAGATTGTGAACAAAGTATCCGTAAAAATCATATATTTGTTTCATGGACTCGATAATTTTACTATTTATAACACCAATTGTCAAAACACCTTTGAGTTTTGTTATTGCACGCTGTCATTTACACAATCCACCCATCATAAAGTGATACAGTTATCAGTGAATGGAAGCAACACAGACATATACGGTCATGACGTACGGTAATTTCCCTTTCAGAACTTTCTCTCTGCACGTGCAGAACACTATGTAATTTTTATGTGTGTCATCTAATTTTGTCTTTGAAGCTCTGTTGCTGACAAATGGCTCGGGGCACTTTACAAAGAAACAATTTAGAATTTGTTTCCAGCTGATTTTTAAACATTTCAATCATGTTCTGCAAGAGAATGTAAGGTTTCCATGTTCCTTGGAGGAGTATTTCTTTATTTCTTTACTTTAGCAAGTTTCAATCCAGAGAAGGCATCGGTTGGCACTTCAGTTGTGTAATGACTCAACTTGACGAATGCGTGGACAGTGCATACAACATTATGCTGGCACTGTCAAGTATGATCACGCATGTGTACATTACCATGTACAGCTGAAGCCATAAGTGTCATCAACAATCTGTGGCACACGATCGCCACATATGTGATGCGATTTGGGAAAACCCGCACAAGGTGTGGAAATTTTTATATTTGAGTTTTTACTATATCACTGCAGAGTTGAAATATCAAGTTTTCCATAACTGTTTCTTCTTCTCTTTTGATACACACGTCAAAAGTTACCCTCATACCCTCTGACAAACAATAAGTACAATAGTAACAGATTTTTAGAGCTATTTTCCTTATGTTTTCAACGGTCTGTGCGACTGTGGCTTTTTTCCCAGTCACATCAATATGATGATTTCCTATAAGTTGGCACTCTAATGCATATGTATTGTGGCAATATAAGGCACTCAGTGTGCTTCTGGGCAGTTACAACAATGACACCTCATATTGCTATGTTTCACCTATCAAATGGCAAATATGAGATGGCAGGACTAGGTAGTAAGGTGGTATAAATTCCCCACAGTAATTGATTTATCTGTAATGGTTATCAAGGATTAGAATTGGCAATCTGGCAAGCATCCTCGCTGATCTAGTGGTTATGTAGCAACTTTTATGATACATGGTCCTGGGGTTCAAATCCCACTCCTGCTTCTTTTAAATTAATAAAAAAAATTTTTTTTTCATTTTTCATATTAAAGAGAAAATTTCAAGTTAAACCAGCATCACGGATGCTGTGGCTTACTCCAGAGCAGTGGCGGCGCCAGACCCTCTTTTTCTGGGGGGGGGCAAACGGGGTGGGGGCAGTGAATCTTGGGGGGGGGTGGTGGCAGGTAAAGTGTAACTTCTGGGGGGAGGGCAAAATCTGAAAATTTTGGAAATTTGTCACACCACTTTTGGGCCAAAAAATCGCTGATTTTTGGCCCCAATCACTGAATGTTGCCCCCAATCCTTCATTTTTCTTTCGACCAGGGGGGGGGGGGCAACGTGCGGGGGGGGGGGGGCAAGAAAAATTTGGGGGGAAAATGCCCCCCCTGGCCGCCGCCACTCTGCTCCCAGAGTGTGGTGTTGAGTTGTGTCAATGAAGTGAACCACTTATAGGTACAACAACACCACTTAAAGGTACAAAGCAACAAATTGCAATGCTAGTGATTATCCAAATATCCTAACGTCCCTTACTGGGCTATCCCATGTCAACACTCGCGATGTGGCACTGCAGCATGTCATGGATTTTTTTTCTTTTTTGGTGTGATGATAGATATTGATGATAAAGGAATACTGAACTTTTGAGCTTCCATACCGGCCTTTTTTCTTTTCCCGCAGAGCATTCAAAATTTAGGGGGGTCACCACAAACATGCTGTGGGATGCAAAAGACAATTTTTTTTTAAAACGTTGTAAATGAACCCTTCCAACTTTTGAAAATCACTATCTGGGAATTTTTTGGTGGTAGAATTCAAAGCTGGCAATAAAAAATGTGATAACTCCTTTACTTTTAAAGTTATTTGGGTGTAGAAATGCAAGATCTTTCATGTGGGAACAAGGTGTGGGGGGGATGGGGGGGTTGGGGTGGTGAGGGTGAGTGTTTGTGGTTGTTGTTTTGTGTTGTTTAGTGTTATTTTTTTTTTTGTTTTTTTTTTGGGTCAAATCTGTAACATATTTTTAATGTCCATTTTCTTTTAACCAGAGTCCCACTGCAGGACTTTTTACCAGTAAAATAATAAGTACATTAGGTTTATTAGTAATAAGCGGTTACACATATTGAAAAATCCCTAATTTTGCAATTTGACATGTATTTGCCCCCTAAAAATCAGTGTTGACATATGACATCACCCACTACTTCAGATATGTTGAAGATACATCATCAAAGAACTATTCTTGTAAGAATCAACTTGGTGTCCCGATGTCTTCATTGTTTTCTGCACAGATACTTTTTGCTGATATCCCCATAGAATGTTTGGTGATATACGCGGTGGCATGTACAATGACCTCTGGGTCCCGTAGACCTTGGTGGGTAATTTTGAGTGTGTATTTTGTTGTGAAAAACTAAAGACAAGCTAGTTCTTTCAGGAAAGTGTGTTTATATGATGTCTCTTCAACATATCTGAATGAGAGGGACGGTGTCGAAGGTCACATTGGTTTTCAGGGGTCAAAATGTGTAAAAAAGTACAATGTACCATTTTTCAAGGGCTGTACCTCGCTTAATACTTTTCTAATGTGTTCATATTGTATTGGTTAATTTGAGTTTAAAGTTTTCCTACTATGTAACCTTCTCTGATGACCAAACGATGGACAAAAAATGGTTCTTACTTTTGGAGTTATTAACCCCCCTAGATTTGTCCCCAAATGAACAAAGGCGCATATGTAGGCCTCCTTAACTCTAAAAGTAAATACGCTATGAACTTCCTGAATGCCAGATTTGAATCTACAACCATATTACCACACCATAGTAGTGATTTTCAAAGTTTTGGTGCTCCATTACTAACTCCTGTGCCCTCTCACCATAGTCGTCGTTCATATTGAGCGGCACTTTTGATGGTGACCCCCTAAATTTCCGGAAAAAAATTGCTCTAGCGGGAAAACGAATTGCCATGACGCGCAAAAACAGGATTTTCAATTTTCTCATTGTCTACCACCACACTTAAGCGAAAAATCCAAGACCGTGCTGCGGTGCACATCTCGAATATTTCTTTCTAATTTTGTCTGTACAGGACTCCTGCAACTTTTGGTCTTTGGGTTTTTTTCAATTTTGGTGTTTTCTGGCTTTCTTAAACCTGTTACCGGTGGGGGGGGGGGTGGGGGGGTGGGGGGGGGGGGGGGGGGGGGGGGGTGGGTGATTCCAGGCCCACAAAATGGGGTCTCCGAAAGTAGGAGGGGTGATTCCAGGCCCAAAAAATGGGGTCTCCGAACTAGGTTTCCAGAAAATTCAGAAAATAAGCTGTGCGATCTCCCTCATTCCAGCTACTTTTGAGGATTTTGGAAATTTGGATAATAGGGCTTTGGATCATAACAGTCGGGTCTCTTGGAAATGAAATGGTCTTAAATGGGGGTCACTGGAACTAAAAAATAACAGCAAGTAAACTTGCGGATCCCCTGGCAATATGGCAGTATCACAAGGTGGTTAGTTTTTGCACGCTGTCAGTTGCAGGTGCATCAAATTCACAAATTGTTCTCAGGAATAATATCTAGAAATGTAGCAATTTCTGAAAAATGAAGCCTAACCAAAGGAAATGACCGCAGATGACCTTTGGACCTTTGCTATGTGACCTTTGACCTCACAACATATGAAGGAACCCGTAATGCACCTTCGACCCAATTTAGGTTGAAATCGACTTCAACTTTTCAAGATGACCAGAAAACAAAAACTAACACAAACTGGAACATACCCTCATTGACCTTTGACCTTGTCCATGACCTTTACATCATCCACATTTAAGGAACCCCTATTGCAGCAACGCCTTCACCCAAGTCTGGTTTATATCGGACTTAACTTTCGAAGGAGTGCAAAAACGAAAACCTAACCAAAACGGGAACTGGAACATGACCTCAGATGACCTTTGACCTTGGTCCCATGACCTTGACTCATCCACATATGAGGAACCCCTATTGCACCATCATCCCGAGTCCCTGATAATAATAATGGATGATTTTGAGTAGGATACAAGAATTACTATTGTGCGAGTCGCGGAGCGAGAGCGCAATATTTTCAAACTCATAACGAGACCGATCATTCTTGTATTCCTGGTATAAAAATCATCCAATATTATCATTATTATGTTTCAGAATCTTCTACTGACTGGCTTCAAGTTTAGAATAAACTAGATCCTATATAACATTATGAATGTATAAACAACCACATGTAACTATCAATATTTTTTAAAAGTGATACCATGAAGTATCAACTAACTTTGAACCAGTTGACACTAGGAAAACCAAAGAATTGGAAGGCCTTAGACACAAGGAACCACCAAAGAATGGAACCAGTAGAGACCAGGAACCACCCCAAATTTCAACACAGTAGACAAGCAAAACCATAATGAACCCCCAAGAAATGGAACATCCCTAGACTACTTCAGTCAGTCCATCAAAGCCTCCCAAAAAAAACTCAATGTCCTGTCTTTAACGTAAATGTCATGGTCTAAAAACTCATGTCACTGGTCTCAGGTACATGGTTTCATTGTACAATTAAAGCGGACATTAAGCTGTGTACAAAGGTAAAGGATTGAAGATTCTGAAAACATAATGGTTTAAATCGGACATAAACTTTTCAAGGAGACGAAAAAACGAAACCTAACCAAACTGAACACATATACACTACTACATAATCATACGGAAACATGTGCACCCTCGCAATATCCCACCTCTGCTTTTTCCAGCCAGGGGGATAAAAAAATATCTAAAAATGAGGGTCTATAGGCGGCACATAACATACTTCCTCCCAAAGTGAGAACCCCCCTCCCCAACCTGTACATTGTTTTTGCTGTCATACCCCATTTGAACATTTTAATTTTTATGTCACATTTTTTTAGCAATTAACATTTAATTTCCAATTCACACACGCACACATGCAAACACCACAAATTCAAACTACAACCCAACATGTCATAAAATGATGAAGTGGCATTCAAAGGAAAAACGAAATCAGTTTTAACAAAAAAAGTCATACAAAGAAAACTTCTAATTTAAGAGGTAACATACTCCCATGTGTGACAAAATCATATACCCTGCAATGCCATCAGCCAAAACAAACACCCAGGCCAACACATAAGACATGTGGGGTATTACTTACACTTGACAGTAACTGACCTTGATGTCCAAAAAATGGTTCCCTGTTTTTTGGTAGATCCCCTACTCACAATGCATGCAAAGAGGGCGCCAGACAACTCAGTGAACCAAGAGTATTGACCATGATTTTAGTCTTACCAGAATGTGTTTACAAGTGTTACAAGTATAACACTTTCTGTCATTTCTTGAATAGTTATGGCCCTGTTTCTTGCGTGTTAATATATTCCAAGGGGGGTGGTGTTGGCCCTATAGACCGTTTCCTCAACTCCTTCCATATCACTGTTTTGTTTTGATACTGTTTAGTAATTGGAATAAAGTGATGAGCATACTTGATCTTCGTAGCCCAAAAGACAGAAAACCAAATAGACCATGGTCGTGGTCAAAAACTCCAGTATGCTTTATATGTCCTGTAAATACTTTTTCAAAACTCTACAGTTGAAAAATGATCATAATTCTTCATCAATACACACTGTCTAAGTTTTTGTCTAAGATTTAATAAAACATTTTAACCCATCTTCTAAAAAATAAATTAAGAGTTTCATTGTTTTTTTTAGAGTGTGTTCACCATATTTTGTTACTTTAGCAGACAGTCAATTAAAATACCTGTGTTATATGGCAATGCATTTTGTGAGCCAATTCAGCTAACAAGATAAAGATTGCATGGCATAACAGACAACATTTATTTGCTCTCTCTACCATCTAAAATCAATAAAGTCATCAACAATCTATGGAGCATTCCACACAGACAGATTTCCCATAAGTGTGGCATGACACGCTTTTAATGATGTTATTTGAGCAATAATTGGAGAAGGTTAGTGATATGCCTCTGGGCAATTACAACAATGTCATTCCACACTCATAGCCACTAGCCAGTGACACGCATGTAAGCAATATCCAGTCAAACACCTGAAGCCTCTCAATTTTCAAGTTCTATTTCAATCATCACAAGTGTTACTTATCTTTGTATTTATGAGTAATTATGTGTGAGTAACGCATATTACCAGACCATCTTTAGAAAGTCACATCATGGTAAATACACAGCTGTTTGACCCATGCAAATTGTCTCTTACATTTTTAGAACAATTTCAAGCAGTGGTGAAGTGGCGACAAAATTTTGACAGAGTGTATCAATAAAAAACGCAGGGGACAAATTTTAGGTGGTGGGGAGTTTTTTTTTTGGGTGTGGTGTTTATGTGCGTATAAAAAAAATATACAGATACTTGAACATAACACATATCTAACACACTCACACATAACTACAGGACAAAGCTAGGTTGGGTTAATACAATTTTTCTATTTCCATTTATACATATGATCCATAATCAGGGGTGGATCCAGGGAATTCTCAATAGAAGGGACACCAAACACATTTGTAAAAAAACACACAAACATTGTTCACGGTGCGGAATTCGAGAGCAGAGGGTAAGGGGGAAACTTAAATTTTTGCAAACATACATGCTACATACAGTCCTAGTGCTACAGTTCACTACAGTTTAGTTGTAGGCACCAGTCTGTTATGAAAAATACACTATCTTAAAAAAAAAGGCCAGGGCAAGACATCCCCTGTAACGTAGTCAGTTACAGTACACGAAATACGAAAAAACATACATTGTAAGGGAAAAAAACAATATAAGACATATACATACTTTTTGACTTTGTTGGATCCCTCATTTTTCAGCTTGTTCGCACTGGTGCTGGATTTGGAGCTGGCGCTGTCCTTGTCACTGTATTCGGAATCACGTAGCTTGAGAGCACACTCGATAGTATTGATGGTAATAACTACTGGTTCGGATCCAAGTTTAGTCCAGGGTACGTGAATTCTCAGCTCGTGGATATGACCACTCACAAAGGTCATAGGTAAGTTTAGCTCCTGTTCAAGAACATCTAACCTGTAAGTGAAAGAAGGGTCCAAGTCATATGGTTAGTATAAATCCATCTTCATAAATTTTTTTGGAAAAAAATTGAAGTTGGCAAAAGTGCTTAAATTTTGCAGTGATGCAATGATAATGACACCACTCCAGTGGAGACATAATTAACTTAAATGTAACACTTAAGTGCCTAAGGTGTTTTCACTCACATTGGTGCCTAAGGACGTTCCATGGAACCCCCTTAAGAAAACCACTTTCCCGGTCAAATTTTTAAATGAAACTTACACCACACATGAGGGGTCATAAGACATCAACAAAGATGAAATAAAAATACATCGGTCCTCGGACCCCGTTTTATCGCCTACCATCGCGGTTAGTGAATGATAGGCCTAACATGACCTTTGATCTTGATATGTGACATTGGACCTCAAACAAATGAGGGTTTGCATGTGAACTCCGTAAACCAAGTTTGGTTCCAATTGAACTTCAACTTTTCAAATGAGCTCAATTTTACATTTTCAGCCTATTTTACAATTTGACCTCACATGACCTTTGACCTTGGTATGTGACATTTGACCTCATCAACAAATGGGGGATGCCATGTTGCACCTGTGACCCAAGTTTGGTTTAAATCCATCATCAAAGTATGAGGTTTTTTTTATCTTTGAACCTCCAAGAGGTAGCATCTGCATTTAGTATTTTCATGTTTCCATAACATTTCACAATATTAACAACATACATGTATATTCACATCATATATTCACATCAACAGCTCAAATAAGTTTTAAGTACATTCCACTCATTCAACTTTACATGTACTTTAAATAATCGTTTCTTGATTTTCGTACAGAGGATGAAATTTGAATCTCTAATTGAAACAAGTAGAAAATAGAATAGAGCGTTGTGGGGCATTCTATATCTTTCTTGATCTATTAAACCGATATGATGCCAAAATTATTAAAAACATTTATCTAAATGATATTCATTTTCTTCAATGTACCAACCCCCCATACTATTTTATCTAAAGATCACTTCAAGGAAACAATTTCTTCAACAGGTGTATATGCAATCTTTAAACTGATTCAAAATAAAATATTCTAGAAGAACACAATACAACAGAATCGGATCATAATTTCAACTACATTTACAAAAGTTGATTCATCAGTTACAGACCAATTTCCATTTGCAAGATTTTGTCTGCAAGGAATTCAGATTATATAGAAAGATTACATTGAAAAGGGACCAACTGTTATTTGAAATCTATCCCTCCAACTTAAACTTAATCCAATTTCTTTCCAGATTAAATCTTATCTTCCAGTAACTAACGCAATTATAGGTTCTGTGGTTGTTTGATTTAAAGGGTGTCAACAAGAGATTTCAATAAGGATCTGTCCCGAAAAAAAGGGATGAAAATCTGATTTGGCACTGTGTAAAGCTTAATCCAAAAATATCCCATCGGTAGAATTAGCTGAGAACTGTTTCTTTGGTACAACAATGGTGTGAATTTCTAATTTGATGATAGGAGCAAAATAAATTCAACCTATGTTTTTATGAAATATAAGGCATATTAACAAATCACCTTCTGTTTTCATTTAAATTATTTCTGTAACCAAATAAAAGGTAGGGAATCTATTGAGCGTCTATCTAAACTATATAAATCACTGACTACATATCACAGAAAAGTGGCTGAACTTGAAATCTTCTCGTTGCACCTTTAACAAATAATAAATTTCTTTCGATTTGAGATCATTAGAAAACAGGTACGACTCTTTCCCACAAACGTAATATAAAGGATGAATTATTACTTTTTACAAAACAGCTTAGGTCTCTATCTCTTATTTTTTCTTTCCAACTGGCTGGAATGGACTTAATCAACTTGTGTAAATTAAACAAGTTATAAGGACATTTTATTATCTTCGTCAATTCACCTAGATTTAAGAATCTGTTTCCAATGACAATATCATCCAAATAAATTATTCCAGCTTTTATCCATTTCGTAAAAAACAAAACTCTACCATTATGTCTTATATTATCATTACCCCATAAAATGGGATGATTAACAGTAGTATTATTACACTTGTTTTGTAGATAATACCATGATTTTATTAGGTCTTGGTAAAACACTGGTATTTTGCCATTGATAATGTCTTTTACATCTTCCCATTTACAATTTAGATCAAGAAAGAAAGGCAAGCCTCCCAGGGGGTCAAACCAATGCTTAACAATTCTTTTCCAAGATACATCATTGTTTTGATCACACAATCTGGATATCCATTTTATATTAAGAGCACAAATTTGATATTCCAGATTAGGCATATTCAAACCACCATATTCCATATACCCCGTAATGGTTTCTCTTTTAACCTTCTCGCAGTTTGAACCCCAAAGAAACCTAAATATCTGTGCATTTACCTCTTTAATGGCATAATTTGGAACATGTATGGAATTCCCGGCATATAGAATTTGAGAGATTCCCAAAGTTTTTATGATAGTTATTTTACCAAAATATTTAAGTTTTCTTGCTTTCCAACTACTTAAACGTTTTCCAATACTGATTATTTTTTGTTTCCAATTGAGATCCTCTGCTACTTCTTTACCCTTACTGAAATAAATTCCTAAACATTTAACAGTGTTTTCTGTCCATTTTATTTCTTGGTTTAAATTTAATGGTATTCGTTTACCAAGCCACATGCCCTCAGTTTTATTCAAATTCATCACTACACCCGAGGCATCACTGAAATTTTTCACAACTCTAATGACATTCGTAATAGAAGTCACATCACTGACAAATATTGTAGTATCATCTGCTAACTGCGAAATCTTAATTTCAAGGTTTTTATCATTATTATATGTTACACCTTTGATGTTAGTATCATTTCTTATATTTGTTGACATATTTTCTGCAGCAATAATAAAAAGCAGTGCCGAAAGAGGACAACCCTGACGAATTCCTCTACCGAGACCAAATGATTTGGATAACCAACCCTTTAATGAAATACAGCTATTTATATTCTTATACAGAGCCTTTACCCATGATATAAATTGTTCACCGAAACCAAATTGTTTTAAGCATGATATTAGGAAGTTTATTTCAAGCGAATCAAATGATTTTGAAGTCTATGAAAAGATAGCACCATCAATGTCATTGTTTTTTATAAATAATCTATACATCATCAATTAATCTTATGTTTTGACCATAAATCTCCCTTTAATCTATACTATTGATCTTCCACAATAATTTTCCCGATGACATTTTGCAGTCGTGTACTAGAAACCGTAGTACATATTTTTAATACATCGTAATTAAGTAAAGATGTGGACGATAATTATCTAGAGTATTTCTTTCACCTTTTGTACACTAAATTAATAACTCTTCTTGTGAGAAAGTAGCTCAACCTTTCTCAAACCGTCATTTAGCGAATCGTAACTACTCTTCTTTTTATTTCAATCCCCGAATGTTTTGTAAAACGCGGGGTGCCAACCACATCGCTACCCAGGTGATTTATTTAATTTTAATTTTCTGACTGCCTGTGTACATTCATCAATAGATAAAAGCCCTTCACACACTCTTGAGTCATCTTCAGATAGTTGTTTAAAACAATGAGTGCTATGTAATAACTGTCTTTAACGTCCACTGCTTACACCCTTCGATTTATCAGCTCAGAATAATAATCTCTGTTTTCATTCAGTTATGTCTTCTAACCCAGTAAACAGTTTTACCTTTTTTTTGTCTTTTATTCTAATATTGAATATCTTTTCACCTTTTTGGCTTTTCAAGCCCCAAGAAATATTTGGAATTCGTCTCACCCTTCATTACATTTTACCTTGATCAAATAATTGCACCTTTTGTAATATGTTTATATATATTTTGTCTAACTTGCTCTATAAGCTTCCAAAAAAATCATTTTTGAACTTCTTTGGATCTAATGCATTTGTTTCTTCCAATTAACATTTCCTTTTGCAATTCCATCTATTTTACATTTCTAGCTTTGCATTTTTCTTTGCAGTACCTAATGGTAAATTCTTTTACTTTACACTTGAAAATTTGTAGTGGAGGATATGACAGGCAAATGTTTTAACCCTTTTTCACAACAGACAACACCAACAGACCTCAACCAACACAACAGCATCAACAACAACAGTACACAACTACAGTGGACAAAAGTGATCCCTATGTGTCTTCCTGCCTAGGGGATGTGACCACAAAAATTTGAGCTTTTGTTATATCGTCTTTACAAATTAGAGGCAAATCACACAATTTTTTTTTGAAGCGTCAAAATTGAGCAAAAGTACTATTTCACGACCCTAATCAACAAAATGCATTTTGGGAATACATTAATGTTGATATCTACTCTAAAGACCAGTTAGCACATATCACCCAATGTGTAGTTTTGACAATCCTTTATTTTGCCTGGAGTCGTAACACGGTCCATATATCCCATAGGTTTGTACAGTAATGCACAAAGTCAATTGTGATGCTGTTAGCAAGTAAAAGGGTTTAACTGATTTTCTGTTGGATATTATGACTTAGTAATGTGCATTATCTCAGCAGAAAATATTGTTTCAATATTTGTTTTAAAGAAAATTTAAAACGAGAGCATCAGGAGCTGTGGCTTACTCCAGAGGTGTGGTGTTGATTTGTGGGCAATGAAGTGAACCACTTATAGGTACACGCACAACCACTTATAGGTACACGCAACAAATGGCATGCGAAGTGATAATTCCCATATCTTAAACGTCCCTTAACTGGGCCACTTATTTCCATGTCAACACTCGAGATGTGCACCGCAGCATGTCCATGGATTTTTTCTGCCCGAAGGGTAGTCTGTTATACTGTATTGCCACCAATATCTTCCACAGGGTATAAGTCTCGTGTGCCTTGTACCATGTTTACTGTACACACATTCCCAGTTGCAGCTAAGAGAGTGGGTGTGGTTTGCTAGTATCTCATTCACGGCAATGCAATGTTCACACAATGGTTCAAAATAACACTAATAATAGTGATAAGCTTAAACTGTTGAACCTGTTGATCCAGCCTAAATTTAACTGACATACAACAAATCATAGGTGGCCTTATACTGCTATCTGGAGCCAAGGTTAATATGATTATATGCCATGCACTGTTCTATCTCTTGGGCAGGGTAAAAAACAATGCTGCAGAATATGTAATCTTGTGGCTTGTCACATATTACTGAATAATGAAAATCTGTTGTTTAACAATATTTCATGGTTAAAAGTCTTAAAAGATTGTTTAGTATTATAAGTGGGATGAAATTAGCCTAATTTGAAGTGCCAATGGTTGAAAACAGTTGTATATTGGTCGAGTTACATTGATGAATATTTAGTGAATTTTGTATAAAGTTGTGACTTACCCACCATTCTACAGTACCAAGGACCACTTCCTGTTTGACAATTGATGAAAAGCACATCCTTCATGTGAATTGCCACCAAAGTATTAGTACACATGTTGGACTATTTATCATGCGGATGAATACATGCAAAGTGGTTCATTTTTTTCTCCCCAGTAATTTGTCTTACCCTGTGGAGGTCTGGAATTTTTAGAACCAGCAATCAAGGGCAAAACCCACATTTGATCTGAGTCAATGGTGTACCATATGCATGTTGCATTGGCTGTGTGGAATTGACTGTCTTTATATAACATAATCCTTGATATGGGTCAATGTTATTGCATACAATGCATGGACTTGTGTGGAATTGACCTGTCTTAACAACATGCTTAATTGATATGGGACCTGAGAAATAATATGCTCTTGATTTCAACCAACCACCAATTGCAAAGCAAACATAATGAGATGAGTACATTGACCAACATATATAGTCTAAGCATTGACACAAATGTTTATTGAAAGTCAAGTTTCCATGCAAAGTTTTATCAGTGAGATATTAGGGACGAAACCAAAAGATAAAAGTTAGGAGTTACTCTCATTAAAGTGTGTGTTTTAAAGATTCACAGCCCTCTATGCAAAAACCACGACCACATGGAGCATATAGGTCCACCTTACAGATTAAAATATAGGGCACTTACAATATATACTAGCCAAATTTTGCTGTTCCTGGAATGTTGGAAAATGGAAATACAAGGATTTCTATAAATAACAAATACCATATTGATTTACAATTTTGTTGCCTTTAAAATTAGCCATAGTGTTGTTGTGGTTTTGTGAAGTTTAAATCAACATTAGACTCAGATGTGGTATATTTTTGCAGAGTTCACATCTAGTCATTTAAACATATATATTCATGACAAAAACCTAACAATTTTCTATTGTAATTTGCCATGATTAAAGATGCATTTGTCGTACATATGGAGATGGTATTTTCAGCTTATATTTTAAGTGTGGCAATTAATGCAATGGTATTGCATTATAAAGATCCACAAACAAAACAAATAGGCTTTCGTGCGAAAACTATCAACTTTCATCCTTCAACTAAATTCTTATAATATTAAGATAAAAAGAAAGTACACTTTAAAGTTAGTTGGAAAGACTTGCTGAATAGCAATGACACTTGGGCCTAATTAAAAAGAGAATTAAATTTTTATTTAGTTAAAGCCATGGAGAGGATGTGAAAACCAAGAGTCATACCGCATCATCATCACCATGGAACTTTAGTAACTCATTACTGAAGTCTGGACTTTACAAATCGCGTCACTAATGTTAAATACGACTCAATGACACTTATGACACTATTAAGGGTGTGGGTGTGCCGTTAAATACTAATATACCTCCTCCTCCCATCCTATGTTAAGGTTCATGTATGCAAAATAATATAACAAGCCGACTTTATGTAAGACGCTAAATTCATTATGGGGGAATTGCCTATTTAAGGACTCTTCTTGTTTTCCTTTTTTGTGGTGATGATGATATTGATGAGAAAATGAAAATCCATGGAAATTTGAGCTTCATACCGCCCTTCGTTTTCTTTCCCGCAGGAGCTTCAGAAATTTAGGGGGGTCAAATCAAACATTCTGTGGGATGCAAAAGACAATTTTTGATAGGGCCATCAACTTGTAATGAAACCCTTCCCAACTCTGAAAATCACTATCTGGTGGATTTTTTTTGGTGTAGAATTCAAATCTGTGCATCACATATGATCGCTCTCCTTTACTTTTAAAGTTTTATTTGGGTGTAGAAATGCCATAATCTTTCATGTGTGAACAAGTTTTGGGGGGGTCAGACCTCTGTTTACAATATTTTTATGTCCGTTTTCTTGTTAACCAGAGTCACACTGCAGGACTTTCTACCAGTACAAATATAAGTACATTAGGTTAGTAATAAGTGAGTTAGAGCCTATTGAAAAATCCTAATTTTTGGCAATTTTGACATGTTTGGCCCCCTGAAAACAATGTTGACATATGACATCACCCCTCTACTTCAAATATGTTGGAAGATACATCATCAAAGAACTATTCTATGAAAAAATCAGCTTTTGGTGTCTCGATGTCTCATTGTTTTTCTGCACAAGATACTTTAGCTGATATCCCCATAAATGTATATGGTTATATAACCACTGTGCATGTGCAATGACCTCTGGGTCATGTATAACCTTTGTGTGGTAACCTTGAGTGTATTTTTGTTGTGAAAAAAAAGACCAGCTACAATCCGGAGAAAAAAGATTTTAGAACCCACTGGGGGGGGGGGGGGATCACTCAGTGTTAATATATGCGTCTATTTTACAATGTAGTGTGTTTTTGACTGATGTCTGTTTTAAATGAAGTCGAGAACTTGTCTCTCAAACCCTACCCTTCCCCACCACCCTATCAATCAATGTTGGCAAAAGTGACACGGATGGGTTGAGTACATGAGTGGCTCAACATGATAGGGTGGAGAGAGGGGGAACATTTTTAAGAGACGTGATTAATGTTCTAAAACCATTTTTTCCCCGGATTTGTGTGGTGCGCGAAGTGCGAAAAATCATATAAATTCCAATTTTTTGTGCATAAAATGAAAACGGATAAGATATTAACACAAATTTGGCCACCTTACACCCAGAAAGAGTTTGCTTTGATGTCCGTGTTTAATTACATAATATCTTGCTTTGGATTAGGTACAGGTCACAAATAAATTCAATTAGTGCTTTTGGGCCTATAAGAACGATAATGGCACTGCAGTGATTAACGGTTATAACATAAATCAAACAAGGGCCCTACATATTGAGCATGACCCTCTTACAACTCTAATATTAAATTAAAGCAAAAAAACAAAAAATAGGAATGGAAGAAGGCTTCGAACCAACATACCCAACATGTTTACTTGTGCTTTTAAGAGTCTGAAAGAATTAACCGCTAATAGTCCATTTATCTTAACATATTCCACTCCGGGACGTTTTAAACATATACGCATTGCATCATTGTGATCAATCATTTGCCACAGACACAGTCACCTGTTTATGCTAAGGGTAAGAACTGTGATACTACATGAAGGCATGGTAAATGTGTGCAGTTAACCAGATTGAAACGTGCGTTCTTTGTACATTTTAAAATAAAACCGTACAGTTTAAAGATTTGTCATGGTTGGGCTCTTTTTTTCCTTCTTTCCATGGTAAAATTTTGTGTGAAAAAACGCCAAACTTTACATTTTCTGCTAAATTTGGATGATATCATCGCCCCAGTCATAATTTATCCCAGTGTAATATGGGACCTGTTTGTCATGGTTAAAATCATGAATATTAGATCAATTTCTATGGTAAAGTGTTGAACAATTTACCGTTTTAAAACTTAATTGTAAATGGTACATTCCACGATCCAAAATAAACACCCAGAGTTGCAAGTAGGCGAATCGGATAAGAATCAGAATCAACAACTAAGTAGCATGGTTCGAACCCTGCTGATGTGCCTTCTTATTTTGTATATTTTATTGGGTTGTGACAAAAGAGTGGCGAGCGAGTGAGTGAGGAGTGAGTGAGTGAGTGAGCGAGCGAGCGAGTGAGTGAGTGTGTGTATGTGTATGTATAATGCATGAGTACATTATTTCTGTTTCATGAATCCCAAAGGGACAACATAATTATTATTTTTGTCAATTTTTTCCTTCATGAATAGAAATTATTTCATTAATAGTAATAAGCCTCATACTAAATTCATTGAATAAAATAGCAACTCATTGCTACTGCCTTTAGTTCTTGCTCTTCTCTTTTCTTATATGGTCGTGGTGGCATGCTCCTGCAGTAATGCAAAGTCAGTATTTCCTTTGTCCCTTTCTTCTTATGAGAGTTGCCATTAGTTTGGAGTTGATGAATGGTCTGGTGCAATATGTTATTGAGTATATGGCATGTGAGCCTCCGAATAAAACCCGTTCTGGAATTCAAACAAAAGCTCCTCTTGATAATTGGTGAAGAATCGCAAGGTAGTCGCGTGTTTTGCGGCACGTAAAACTTCGGGGTTTGGCTACGTTTTTTACAGTATTCACGCATGTCCCATCGGTACTTTCTAGCAGTGACCGTACTCCTAATTAGAAAAATGTTATACTCTAAACTTTGCAATCATAAGACTCACACACAAGTATATAAATTAAACAAATTAGCAATTGAATCTATTAAGTTTAAAACTTTCCTTAAAATTCGTCTATTCTGACTGACCATAGCTAAACCTGTATCCTATTCATCAACACGGGTATTTATTTCAGTGACCATTCCCTAAGATCCATATTTGTTAGCAATCTTTCTGGAGTAAAATGTAGAAGTATATTAGTAATTGCCGAAATTTGGTTAATATCTGTAATCCAATAAAAAGTTATGACTCCAATAACTGAAATTAGATGACTCTTTTGCATTTCGCTCAGAAAAAATCCAAGAGGAAAAAATTGTTAGAAACCCATTTGTCACTCAGTGTTAAAATATGCGTCTATTTTACAATGTAGTTGTTTTTGACTGATGTCATGTTTTAAATGAAGTCGAGAACTTGTCTCTTCCAAACCCTAACCCTCCCCACCCCATCAATCAATGTTGGGAAAAGTGACAAGGATGTTGAGTCCATGAGGTGGCTCAACATTGAATAGGGAGCGAGGGGAACATTTCAAAGAGACGTGCTATGGGCTAACCATTTTTTTCCCGATGTAGTTCTTTCATGGAAAGTTGTTTAATGATATTCTTCAACATATATTTTGAAGCAGAGGGTCGGTGTCTAATGTCACATTGGTTTTTCAGGGGGTGTCAAAAATGTGTCAAAAAAAGTACACTGTACCATTTTCAGGGGGGGGCTGTACCCCTCCTTTATTACTTTTCTAATGTGTTCATAATATTGCCATTGGTTTAATTGGTTTAAGTTCCTACTATTGTACCTCTGATTGCCAAGATGGACATAAAAGTTCTTAACTTTTGGGTTATTCCCCGACCCCCAGATTTGGCCCCACACATGAACAAAGGCACATAATTTAGGCTCTTAACCTAAAAGTAAACACCTTGAACTTCCTGATGCCCAGATTTGAATGCTACCAACCAAATATTACCCATAGATATTGATTTTCAAAGTTTTGGAGGGCTCCATTACTCATCGTGACCCTCTCAACATAGTCGGTCACATTGGGCGGCACTTTGATGGTGACCCCCCAAATTCCAATTGCTCATATTCCAAACCGGGAAAACGAAATGGACTATGACGCTCAAAATTTCAGGATTTTCATATTTCCTCAATGTCTTACCACCACCACACTTAAAATGAAAAAAATCCACGACGTGCTGCGGTACACATCTCGAATACTTATAAAAGTTTGTCTGTACAGGGAGTCTCTACAACTTTTGGTCTTTGTTTTTTTTTCAATTTTGGTTTTTCTGGCTTTTTAAAAAACCGGTACCGGGGGGGGTGCTTCCAGGCCCAAAAAATGGGGTCTTCGAAACTAGGAGGGGTTCCCAGGCCCAAAAAATGGGGTCTCCGAAATAGGTTTTCCAAAAAATAAGCTGCATCTCCCTCCAATTTTCCAGCTACTCTTTGAGGAGTTTTGAAGAGAATTTGTAGATAGTCGAATATGGGTTGCGACATGAAAAGTAGGGTCTCTGGAAATGAAATGGTCTAAAATGGAGGTCACTGCGAACTAAAAATACAGGAAGTGAACTTGCGGACCCCCCTGGCAAGATGGCAGTATACACAAGGTGGTTAGTTGGCACAGCTGTCAGTTGCAGGGCATCAAAATTCAATAAATTGTTCTCACGGAATAATATCTAGAAATGTAAGCATTGCTGCAAAAATGAAAGACTAACCAAAGGGGAAATGGACCCCCAGATGACCTTTGACCTTGATATGTGACCATTTGAACTAAAAAAAACCCAAAATATCAACATATGAAGGAACTGATTGCACGCGACCACAAGTTAGGTCGTTGAAATTCGGCCTTCAACTTTTCAAAGATGACCAGGAAAAAACCAAAAACTAACCAAACTGAACATGACCTCAGTTGACCTTTGACCTTGTCAATGACCTTTGACATCATCAATATGAAGGCAACCCCTGTTGCACCTTCACCCCCAAGTCTGGTTTAAAATGGACTTTTAAGCTTTTCAACGGAGATGCAAAAACGAAAACTAACCCAACGGGGAACTGGAACATGACTCAGATGACCTGTGACCTTGGTCCGACCTTGGACATCATCCACATATGAAGGAACCCTGTTGCACCTTCACCCAGTCTGGTAAAAATGGATTCATGAGTCCAATACCACCAAACATTGGTCAAGCCATGAGTGGTGAAAGAAAATTGGGCGATGACGAAGTCGGCCCAATATTTTGACAACTCATGGCGAGACCCCATAAATTTGGTATTGGACGAACACAATGACTCCAATTTTATCATTATGAGTTTTGAGAATCTTGCTGTCCTCATATAATATCACATTTCATTGCTACAATTCAATCCTCACACAGCGGTATTGCTGAGTGTGGAGGTGTTGTATCCGGCCACCCTCGTTTAGCTGGGACAAAACCGGCATTTAAAACTACAAGAAACCATAATTATAAGCTATGAAGAAGATGCATGGAATCTGCAGACCAAATAAGAGCAATAGACACTGGCAAACACTGAGAAGAGCAGAAACAGCAAGTATGTGGAAAATACCAACACTGGGACACCACCCAGTACATGGGATTCACCAAGACATGGAACCGCCTCCTCTCAAAAGTGGGGGAAAAAAAACGGGGGGGGAAAAAAAAAAAACCACCTAAACACCTGAAATCACCTAACAACAAGCAATGGGAAGTCACAAAACACTGGGACATCGCAACAACACTGAAACCGCCCAAACACTGGGAACTGCCACACACTGAGAACCGCCACACACTGGGAACCACCAAACACTGGGAACCACCAAACAAAACACTGGGAACCACCAACAATGGGAACCACCAACCCTGGGAACCATCCAAACACTGGGCGGAAACCACCCAACACTGGAACCACAAACCACTGGGGAACCACCAAACACTGGGAAACACCAAACACTGGCAATCACCAACCACTGGGAACCACCAAACACTGGAAAACCAAACAAATACTGGAAACCAACAAATACTGGAAACCAACCAATACTGGAAACCCCCAACAAATACTGGAAACCAACAATACTGGGAACCACCAAAAACCGGAGACTCACTCTGACCCACCCCACTAACACCAAAATGAAACATTCTTAAATTGCTCAACCAATCAGTCAGCAAGTGCATAAATATGGATATATTCTCATCACCAGGGTGGACATCCTAATCTACAGTGAGAACTGAGTTGCAGTATAGGTATAGGGATTGGAGTCTGAGTGGTGAAAAAATTTGGGCACCCAGGTTTTTTTTGGCTGCTGGGCCATTGCTGACTGAACTCCCTCATTTTATTGGGTCTCAACCATGTGTAATAGTAATATAGATGGAAGATTTCTCAAAACTTAAACCAATTGCATGACGTCAACTCCTAATTTACTAAACCGTGGTCTAATTTCTTCGAATCTTCTGTTACCATATCTTAGTGTAGATTCGTATCTAAGAATCTACAGAAAAGTGTTGATTCTTATCTACGAAACTGCGGCCTTTAAAACTCACACATTAACATGATTAACAGAAGATTCGTAGAAAATGATCGCACGATTTAGTAAATAGATTGACCATTTAACGAATATAAAATGGTCAACAAAATAATAAACAGAAATCATGTGAAAATAACTACTTGGGATACAGAGTTATTTTTTGTTGTTCTGAAGGTTTTTGTTGTACTTTTATTATTTTTGTACACGTGTTGTTTTTTTTAACTTATGCACTCCAGTGTTAACATGTTTGATTTTTTTAAAATTTCATATTCTGGTGTTAATCTTGGTGATCTATTTCACAGCATTTCAATTTCCTTCAACTTATTTCAGGCCTGGTATCTTTGTCAGGTATTTTCAAAATGTAACATGCCTTTTGGTTCTTTGTTTGTTGGCCTTATTATATATAATTTTTTTGATTTTGGTTTTTTTTTTATGACGTATTTCAATTTTAAATTTTCTAACTGTATAGTGATTACCATTTTTTAAAGCCTATGCTTGACTTTCTTTACTTCAGATGGAAATTTTAATGACCTTCATAATTTTCTTAAAATGCGATTAACTTCTTGTTTTCACTTTAAATGTATCATGTAAAGTTTGGTTTTGTTTAGGGCCTCTGTTAATAGATAATTCGTTAGAATTGTAATGCAGTATTTACATTTAAATCGATGATTCTATTGATGTTTTTTCAATCATTTTTTGTATTTCCATAATGATATGATTAATGTGATGTCAAACAAACAACATTGGCGGGGATGAGCATATTAAATTTAACACGTAGGGTTCTTCCCAAGTTTTAGGGATCGAGTGGGTTACAAAGTAAGGGTTGCTTTGAGTAGAACTATCCCATATGACTATTCTGACGAATCACCCAGAACAAGACCTAATTGAACCTTTCAATCTTGTATGGCCAACAAAAAGGGTTTTATCTCATCTTCTTTTTTGCCCGAAACCCTCAGCGTCATTTTTTTTTTAGTCAAAAAAGTCCATGTGCTAACCTGTTATTTTTTTATCGTTATTTGCCTTTTGCTAATTTTTAAACTTCGATTAGACACTGAAAAACATTATCAAATGCAATTCCATAAATCGCAATTTAAATCTATGTAGCGTGAAGCTGAACGCTGAGACAATTCCCCTCCCCCCCCCCCCGGGGGCGGGGAAATTTTCTTTTGGGGTAGGACGTGCCTCCGAGAGTCCACAATGACCCATCTAGAACCAATTTTGGGTGAAAAAGCTATAGCTTACCAGAGATGTAGATTTTAGGCCAAATTTAACACCAATATCCATTTTTCCTCCTTCTTTCCTCAAAATGTCGACGTTATTAGCAAAGTTTGGGCTTCAGATTTAGTAAATTTGACTCATTTCATCCCAACCAATTTTATAACATTTGTAAAAGGGACCTATTACTAATACTAAAATGGCATGAAAAAAGGGGTCTTTCATTACCATAAGGTGAAAATGAGACCCATATTTGCGTCTCCCGTCCCGTATGTGTCACATATGTTGAGCTACCCTCCCGTACAATTTTGGTCTACCAGAAAAAATTTCACCACCTTCAATAGACGGCAATCTGGACAAGTTGTACTATAGTTGTAATCCTTGGCATACTCCGAGAGGAATATACATTTCAAATTTTAAATCTTGTCCTGTATACACTCTCATTGAGTCGGTCGTTAAATATGTTTTCCAAAGTGTAATATGCTGCAGTTTGCTTGATATCTGCGTTATATGGAAAATATGTTGCCTTCGATATATTCCCAGGTATTAATCCTAAATCCATGCCTCCCTGGCAATGGCATCCGAACTATGTTTGTAATCCAAGTGCATATCCCGGTGGAAATTGAGACAATAATTAAATCTTGTCCCGTATAAACTTGTATCCATCAGGCGTGTTCACTGAATGAGTACCTGAGGCTTCAAGACACGCACATGTGCATTCGCAAGACTTGCAGTATTTAATACTGCTCCCTACAGGTACTGATGTGTGGAACTCGAAAAGGGATCGATAATTAATCTATCATGATGCCAATTAACAGCTTTCAACTCTTTCTCAGAACTCAATGGGTGAGTAAATATGCAAATTTACGAATTGTTTGTTGGAGGAACGGACATTGATTACTTGTGATCAATGGTTTAATCCGGAACCTCTCGAAAGAGAGGTTCGTAGTTACAATTCAATTCGGGCTTTCGCCCTCATGAATTCGTAACTACGATCCCACTCTGCTGAGGTTTTCCCTTTAACATAATAATGGTTTAAAATCGGACTTATAACTTTCAAAGGAGACGAAAAATGAAAACCTAACCAAACTGGAACACATAGAACATACACATACAGAATCGCAACCCCCCTCGCAATATCCCCCTCTGCGTTTCAGGCCAGGGTATAAAAGAAGCCTAAAAGTAGGCCTATAGGCGGCACATAACCATACTTCCTCCCATGTGGAACCCCCCTCCCCAACCCTTACATTAATTGTTTGCTGCATAACCCACATTTTGAAACATTTTAATTTTTATGTACCCACATTTTTTCCATTAACATTATTTGTAATTTCCAATTTCACAAACGCACCATGCAAACACACACACAACCACACACAACAATGCACACCTACACACCAGTTCTAAAAACTGATAAGTGGCTTTAAAAGGAAAAAGATCATTTTTTAGTTTGTCAACAAGAACCTTTCTAATTTAAGCGGTAACATCCTCATGTTGACCAAATTCATATGCCCTGCAAGGCCATCTCTGCCAAAACAAACATCCAGGCCGACAGATAAGCCCATGTTGGTGTATATCACTACCGTTGACAGTTTTACTAACCTTGATGTCAAAAATGGTTCCCTGTTTCTGGTAGAGACCCTACTAACAATGCATGAAAAAAGTCACCAGACACACAGTGAACCAAGAGTTTGACTATAATTGAATTTAGTCTTACAATAATATGTGTTTACAAGATGTTACAATGTGTAACACTTTCTTCGTGCGTTCTGATAGTTATATGCCTGTTTCGTGCGTGTTAATGTATTCCAAGGGGGGGGGTGAGTGTTTTGGGCCCTGTAGACCTTTTCCTCGACTCTTCCATATCACTGTTCTGTTTGTTTCATACGTGTAGTAATGGAAAGGTGATGAGGAGCATATTGATCTGTCACCCAGCACTCTCATATAGACTTACTTCGTAGCCAAAAAATCACACTCCTGTGCTACCGCCCACATTGAGAACCCAAAATCAGAATACATGTGCTGCGAACACCCTCATCACGAAAAGCTGTTAGGGTGGTGTCTATTTTTGATACCCACTTTAAGACCTCTAGTGGAGTACACAAGGGCAGAGTCTCCTGAATTTACTGGGTTTTGTGGTATTCTAAGCTGCAGAAGAGCTTCAGAGCCCAAAAATATTTCACGACTTTTTCTGGCAATTATTTAAGATTGTGTTAAATTTCAGAAATAGGGATATCCCTATTTTTTGCAATTTTGAAAGTTCAAAATAGGGATCATTCCTATAAAACGGGAAGGTTGGCAGGTATGCTGTTGGTGCCTAAAAAGGGGGGCCCAAGCTAATTAGCTACTTAAAGTCTGGGCAGATTTATTTTTTTGTCAAAATATGCATATTCTTAAACACTGGTGAAAATTAAGCAATTTCAATGACTGATGCCCATTTTCAATTCGACATTGAACCCAGGTACCATGTCACACCGCGCTGCAATATTGTTTTTAGGTTAAGTGCTCGCGCATACCGCCTTTTGCGACTTTTGGTTGCGCGTGCCGCCAAATTGTGTCTCGTTGCTCCTGATCGTTGTGTGTCAATGGGTTGTTCGATTGTTTCATATGGTGTGGCAGTCCTTTCTTGTTTATTTAAGCAGTAAATTATCGCGAAATTGGGTTAAAGATGATCTTAAATTATAAAGCTGTCTAAGAAATAAGAAAGGTATGATTTTTGGGAACCGGTAATCTCTTTAAAACGACGAATTGAAAACCAACCCCGGCGACACCATTATTTTTCTGTCCCTTAAAATAAAGGTATGGCCTTGGTTTCAATTTGTTGTAAGGAGAGCTACCGGTTTCCCCAAATCATACCTTTATTCTCTATTCCAAAGTGTGACAATTACAAACATACCATTTATTCATGGGACAAGTAGTGAAAAATTGCAAGAAAAATCAATCTTGGGTCCCTAGGAACCCCCCCCCCCTTAGGCACTTAAGGGCAGTGTCAACCCTGTGCTTTTGTTTTTAACGACTTCTGATTTTGCACATTTTAAAACCAACAGGTGTTCTACTATAGTTATCCAAAAGGTTATCCACTGCAAACACTCCTGAGCTGTATTTTTTTTTTGCCGATTTAAAACAGCTATTTGGACCATTAAAGTCACAAAAACTGCTTGGTCTAAACGGCGGGAAGTTAAGCACATTTCACGCCGTCAGCGCAAAGACAGCACCATCGCGTCGCGCGGTGAATTTTTGCTGCCGAATGAAGGCGTGCGATTGTTTTTAATGACTTTTTGGCTTCGAACCTCTTGGAAAAAACGAAAATATATTTGAAAATGTAAACAAAGCGCTATTTAGCCCAGATGAAAATTTCGATTTCTTCTAATTTCTGGGTTAGAGACAAAATATGTTTTGATTCAATAGTGCATAAAGATGTTATTTTCATCACCTGCACAACACACTCAATTTTGAAGTTCAAGCTAAAGTGTTTTGAGAAAGAGACAGCGTGAAATGGGCGTGAAAGTCCCTTTTTTAACTAAAACACAATTTTTCTCAATGTTCAATTTTCGCAAAATTTGGCCAATTTTCAGACAAATAACTGCCAAAATACCGAAGTAACAGGTAGGTTTAACTTCCTTACCTTTCCCTACGATAGCAACGGTCCTTCTCTAGGGACCGGTTTTTTCTTCTCAATTTTTCCTTTTTCCTTCCATTTCTACCTAAAGATTTCTCCATATATATACTCAAATTTTGGAAAGACAAGTAAAAATCACACTTTTTTGACATTTTTTCCTTATATTCGAAAAGTAAAGCTCTATTTTAAAAAAATAAAAAACCGTCCCTAGACAAATTGTCGTTGTTTCTAAAAATAACATAAGAAATCATGAAAATTCAAATTGTTTTTGTTATGCTGTCCTGAAAATTTTGGGGGCAAAATCGTGTTTTTTTTAGTATTTTTCTCAAAATATACGAAAGTTTTACATTAATCTGCTGCCATCATCGGTTCAACATAATCATCGTCCAATTTTCTTTCTAGAAATGTTATACTTTTACATACATAATTAAATATGTGCAAAGTTACAAACCAAATAGATACTCGAAACTCAAGGTTCACACTAGCCCTTAAGTGTTAAGCACAAGTTCAGCAGGACTATGAGGGTGACAGGCCAGGCTTTCAACAAAGAAAATACTACACTAATAAAATCAAGCAGTGTACCTTTAAAGGGGCAATAACTATTAGGAATATTCCTGCGTGTGCTCCCAAGTTGAAGCAAATTTGACAGGCTGTTTGCGATGTCATTAATTTTGATATACATGTAAGTATCGCATGATAGATCAATTAGTCTTACAGTGCGTGATCAATTTGTTTTACAGCTATCAAACTTTTGATACACATACGGGCTGTCAAAGTGTCCTACTTTTCTCATTCCGAGCTGCGACTCTGCAAAATATCGGTGCTCTAGTTATTATATCATGTCTATCATGTCATGAATAATGAAATCTAGTCTTATGTTTGGTCCCATGGCAACCTCTTGCTTACAGATACATTATACACCATGTTCTCTGAACATTAGTGAGTGGCATTATCTCTCAAGGGAAGTGCTGTTACATTACCAAAGAGATATAGCATATTTTATTTATTTATTTATTATTTAGCATAATAAAAGTCTAGATCACTAACAGCCATTTTAACCTGAATTTGGTGGTGGATGGGGTCATACTTACGCACCTGATCACCTACTTGCAAAATTGCCTTGTTAAAGGCTGACTCAGAGATTCCCGGTGAGGGCGGACTCATTTTTCAAACAAATCATGTTTTTTACATATACATAATGCTTGTCCATATACTAAGCTCAAATCGAAGTCCTTCATATAGAAAATCACAACTTTGTCATAAAATTCCGGATACAGAATTTTTGTTATATACAGTATCCTATGGCACTGTTATACTCTACAATAGTATATGTAACACCTGTGTGAACGAAAAATCCGATTCATCTCTAACCTTGGAATTAGGCCTTTTAGGTGACTATCTTTAGTTCTAGATGACTGTTTTTAATTACTACACACACAAACAATATATATTTTCAAAATCTCTGAGTCAGCCTTTAACCAGAAATTTGGTAGGAAATGTACCTGAAATTGAAAAATCAAAATACTTTATGCTCTCTTAATAATCTTGACAAGGAGTCTACAGGCAAAATATTTGCAAAAGATATGCATTCACAGATTCACACGATCTTCTTTTCAAAGAACGATATTGTTGTAATACTTTTTAATAGGATTTTAGCTTTTAGGCTCTGTATTGATAGCGTGAAACTGTATCATGGTATGCTGCTGCTGTTTCTGCCAATTTTTACTGCTAGTTACCTTGATAAGTGAGACCTTTAAATACACAATAGTAAAGTACAAGTTTAAATTAGTTTTGCATGTATTGAACTTTGACATTGCAGGGTAACAAAACATGAGTTCAACAGCTTGTTCATTTTGTATTATTTTAAACCAGTAAAAATAAGCATTTTAATGCTTTTGTTTGCTAAAAACACACTAAATACCCAAGACACAATATGCATTCAATTTTTTAAAAAAATCCATTCTCATACAGTTTCACCCCATCATTAATAACATGACTGAAATATTCACAAGAATTGGTAATCTCAAGAAACTACAATCTTGTTCATAATTGTTGGAACGCTCAGTGTAGATTTGGATCCTGCCCCCCCCCCAACATTATTGTGTCAGCACTATATACTTGGTCCATCTTGCTGCATATTTTTTTGACCACTGACTTGGGAGGAGATGGGGAAGGGGAAGGAAAGTAGTGACAATGTGCTTCAAGCCTATATCACTGCATAGCTGCCAATATTAACAACTGTTTATCCCAGACAAATAATAAAATATCCAGAACAAGAAGGATTGTGCTTCACTGTCATCTGAAAGGATCATTTTATTTGTCACTTAAATCGGACCCAATTGGTCATTGACCAACAATACAACGATTCAGCCATATGTGTGAACATAGTGAATGTTCAAAATGCCAGCACAATGCTAGACTTAATGAAACATTATGCCTAACAATTTTTCCCTTGGAGTGCTATAACCCCAAGAACTCCCTGATGACTGACTACCTGAGTAAGATTGTAGTTTCCATTTTAGTGTTCTTCCTACTTGACCTGAAAAGCCTAGATATTGATAGGCTAAAATATTCCAAAGATCGTGCTTCTGGACTTTTTTCTTCAAAATACAATGTTTTACACTATAAACCCCTCAGCCAGGAATACTTTCTCTATTGTAAGTGTTTTTGTCAACTATCAGAGAAATTTTTATGTAATCCATAAATATTTTCCTGAAAACTGGATGTAGACCTATATATAAGAGGATCATTAGTGTACCACACAAAATTTGTGATCCTAACATCTGCAGTTCTTAACACATCACACACAAGTTCAACTATTGAAATTGACCTATGACCTTGAAATTAGGTCAAAGATTCTGCTAGCTCAATGTATGTCTCTATGCAGGTCATCTATCAAGCAAGTTTTATGACCATAGTTCACGTGGTTCTTGAGATATCATGCACAAGAGTCTTTATGGAAAATGACCTTTTGACTTTTAGGTCAAAGGGCATTCTCCTGTGAAATTGATGTAGACTTCTAAGAGGGTCACCTATCAAACAAGTTTTGGGTAAAAAGTGAGTAGTAGTATTTTAATTACAAAAATAAGTGCTGTGTTTTAATGAAACTGGGAGTAGTTGCATGGAGTGATGGACAGATAGGGCAGTATTATCACCTTAACAATACTCAGGGAACTAAGGTATCCTTAAGATGTGTGATTAAGAGCACATCTTCACTAATGCTATAAAAGCTGCTGGCTCTCGATAAAGTCTTGGATGAGGATGTGTATGTATATAGGTAGTGGGTTATGTAAGCAACTTGCCCACTAAACACTTAAAGGGTGGATTTGGGGAAGTCATTTAACAGCAAGCTACATGGTCCTCTGGGATCTTGATCCAAATTGAATTCTTGTTAACTCCAATGTGGTCATGGACCACAAGTGTACCATGACCACTTATCCATGCTTGAGCGGCATCCTTGAGCATCCAGGTGAATGCCTCCTTCCGATTACCTGAGCACAGACACATTTTTAATGTTAAACACACAGGCTTATCTCTCAGGTGAATGTGGACTCAGTCTTCTTACGTTATTTGTATTAACACCTACGTAGAAAAGTGAGAAAGTGTGCAAGACCCTAGCCATGGCCTTGGTAGTCTGATTTTTGAAACTATGCTCTAATGGCTATTTAATAAACTTCTTGGCATAATTACATTATACAATTCGCACCCACTCTGTATCATTTACTTTATTCTGTTAACAGAATAAAGCACATGATACAGAGTAGATCCACCCACTCTGTGTCATTTGCTTTATTCCATCAACAGAATAAAACACATGATACAGAGTAGGTGTGTAATGTAATTATGCCAACTTCTTTAACTCCCTGGGCAATATAACAGCCAAATTGATTGGTTATTCTTTGGGTAATGCTTGGGTTTCTGCAGTGCAAGACAGAAAATACTATAGTCTTTAAGCCACAATTCCTTTAACGCGTAGTCCGCTCATCATCCCACTTCCGGGGCCAGGGCTATGCAAATTTTGCACAGATCGCGCATGATTGAGCCACTCAGCATCGGCGATTGTTGTCAAGGCGCACTTGCGCCCATTCAGTAAGCCAGTGCGTAGTACGCTAGCAGAACGCACTACATGCTTAATTAAGTTTATATTGTAAAAGGAATGGTGGCTTCTACTTTAGGTCTTTTTTATTATAAGGCGGTGTTTTCGGATTATTTACTTTAGGTTGTGAAAATTGCTAAGCAAAAAATGGTTTTGGGGGAAAAAGTGGGGAGGCATTTCTCTGGGAATGCCCTTGCCCCTTTTTAAGGTGCATGCAGATATATAGAAGGTCTATTTTGATTGGTTACTCAGAGGTAATATCATGTTATATCATGTAATGAGCCAATCAGATACATACATACTGAAAGAAAGGTGGTAGACCTCAGGGGGTTACGTGGATGTCTGTTCCTAAACAGACATCTATTGATCAGCATCTGAGCTCTGAATGATTGAAACAAATATATCATGACTGAAAATTAATGTATTTTTTTTTAAAATTAAAATAAATGCAGAAGCTACCAAAATGATGAGGGAGGGGACAATCATCATATTATTTTTTTTTTTATGCAGTCTGTGTCGTCAGGATTGTAACTGTTTCTAATCTTTAATGAAAAAATAGAGCAAGTAAACTTCCATGATCCCCCTGGGAAGATAGCAGTATGGAACATGACCTCAGATGACCTTTGACCTTGGTCCATGACCTTTGACATCAAACACATATGAAGGAACCCCTATTGCACCTTAACCTCAAGTCTGGTTTGAATTGGACTTAAACATTTTCGAAGGCGACCGAAAAAATGAAAAAACCTAACCAAATGGAACAACACATACACATATACAGATACAATCACATATAAGCAGATTGGGCGCTTACCCAAAATCCCTTCTGCTTTCAAAACTGGAATAGATTATCATAAAATGCATTATTTTTGTTGACTTGTCCATTAAATGCATCAGACTCAGGTAAATACAGCTAAACATCTAGAAAAGGGAAGAAATTTCATTTCATGTCATCAAAGTAACACCTGACTTACCTTCAAGAAAAGATATTGTACCCAAATAAGTTAAAAATAGGTCGTCCGAAGATGGGAAGGTTCCGAACCTTAGAAGACCAAACCCCATATCACTGACCACACACCACACCCTCCAACACAAGTGTAGCCCTATGCAATACCGACCACACTCACAGACCCCAAACCAACCCTAACCATGAGACACACCATACACACCGGACACACCTATAACCCCGGAACACAATCATACCCCAACCACAACCCCTACAATTGTTCCCCTACCCTGGACCACATCCCAATACCCTGGACCACATCCCAATACCTGGGACCCATCCCAATACCCTGGCCCACATCCTAATCTTTACCCTGGACCACATACCAATACCTCCGGAACACACCCCCCTTACCCCGAATACCATAACCCCCCATTTGGTTTCTTCGTTGTTTGGACCACACCCCAATACCCAGAAACCATACCCCATGGACCACACCCTCACACCCACAGACACACCTGCACATACCTAGGGCTAACATCCCACTTATAAGACTCACCACGCCAATATCCCCAGTCCACACCCATATAACGGACCACACACACCACCCCTCACAAGTGCCAGGCCCTATGCAATACCATTGACCACACCCCCACACACCCATACCTGCTGACCACACCCCATACTGCGGACCACACCCCTTAGGAACCACATATCCATACCCCAGACCCCACACCCCCAAACCCCCGACCACACCACAATGACCCAGGACCACATCCCATATCACCGGACCATACCCCCGGAAACATACCCCCGGACCCACACCCCCATACCAAGGACCACCATCCAATCACGGTCAACACCACTTACCCGGGACCCACCCATTGACCACCGGACACACTCCCATCCCGGTCCACACCAACCCCGGACCAAACCCATTACCCCCGGACTCACCTCCAATACCCACAAACACACAACCCTACCCACAGCCAACACCCCCTACCACGACCACACCCCTACCATAGACACACACCCATACCACGGACCATTACCCACGGACCACACCAACACACACAGACCACACCCCAATAACTGGGCACACCATACTTCCAAGACCAACATTCATATCCCCCCACCCCATAATCCTGGACCCACACCACACCCTCAAAAGAGTCCAGCCATAGCCACTTACCACAGACCCATACCCAAAGCCACATCCCATACCATGGACCACATCTCCATACCCCTGGACAAACCACCCCAACACCCCCATACCCCAACCACACCATTACCCCCGGATTACACCCGTTTGAGCCACCAATTTCAGCCATGGGTGACGTACAGATCTCCAGATATTTGGTTCACAAGAAAGTGTCAATGAAAACAAATGAAATAGTGGTCAAATATGCTAATTATTATGCAAATTAGGGACTTAGAATTCATCTATTAACTGATGTAATCTAATCATTTTCGAGAATGCTGTAGCCGTCGTAGCGCCCCCCAGCGCCCCTGCACCCTTCCAACCATTTCATCATCAGCCCTGTGGTGACATACAGAATCTTCCAGCTTATTTTGTTCACCAGAAAAGCGCACAACACACGACTACATGCGTACTTCCTACTACACAAAAACCGGATCATGCTTGCCATGAGGAGGTCTTTTCCTATCGGACGCCCAAACTACCTGAAAATACTATCGCGGGGGTCCCCGGACTGCGAGTGCTTCTGCCGTCGCACAGCTTTTGAATGGCCCAAAGTCACATGAGTACATGAATGTTCACATAAGTCACGAACATGAACCCTCCACCCCGCCCTCCACCCGCCCCCCCCCCTTTCCCCAAGTTAACCAAGTTCAATCATCGTAGCCCTTACATAACTCATACAGCTGCAATTAAGGTTAACAATTTTGACGCACATACCATACACAATACACACACAGATACACAGACATAGGGGGGGGGGCGACCAGATATCCCTATACCTTCTCTTCTTGCAATTCTTGCAGACGACACAAAAACATTGCTGTTCTTAAATGCTTTCCTGTAGGACTCAAAGTAATGTTTATACAAAGATCTGTTCCAGTGTTCCATTTTAAAATAGTTTGTTGACTGCTTTATAAAGGTTATTTGATTAAATTATTGATACACTAAATTTTAATGAAAGTTAATTTATTTAAACCTACCTTCAGCAAAATACATCTCAATGATTCATTCTTTGACACCTACTCAGGTTTTTTTACTAATTTCATCATTGACCAGGAGGGCGCAAAATCTAGTTAAAAAATGGCTCCTGGTCCTTATAAATTTCAGAAACCAGGATCCACTTTTTCAGACCCAGGAGTCACTATTGACAAATGCTATTTGCAATACTTACTAGTAAACCAGAAAGGCTTTAAAGTGCAACGAGAGATTTGAAGCAACCAAATATTTGTCATAAGTAATTTCATTATAATTGGACACTCCCTGATTGCTTCGCACTTTACTTGGCTACAGAAAAGTCTTAAAAGATAGAAAAAATGTGAATGTTGATTTGCGTGATACTTTCAATATAAAAACATAAGGCTGATTTCTTATTTCCTCCTATACAAAATAAAAAATTTCCACATTTTTTCTGATCCAAAGAAAACATTTCTTAGCTCCACCCTTCCAGATTGGGATATTTTTGATGGAAGCGCAAAATCAGTACTTTAGATTTTTTAGGGACACCTGATTGTGACAATCTCTCGTTGCACCTTTAACTTTATAACAACAGAAAACACAAATCTCCTGGCTTTTTTACACCCAAAACTACCAAGTCGGGTCCACAAACTTTCATCATTCATTTTCAGCCCCTCATGATCATAGTGGTACATTCCAGCACTGCATTTTATTCATAATTTTCCATTCATGATTCATGTGAAAATGCCGTGCACAGTAAGCTTGGAGTTACCGTTTAATTAATTTTTTCTCCGTGTACACGAACAGTATTATCTGTGTACACATTTGATAGCACTGAAAGATGACAGCCGAATTTGACGCCTCCACGAAATGCAACTCTAGGCACCAAATCGGTGTAATCAACTTTCCGGCTTTGTATTCAGTCACAAATATCATCCGAAGAGGTAACATGTTTTTAACATCGAAGCCCCTATGTTTTAATCCAGTAAGCAGCTAAATATCCCAACGGCCCACAAAGACGCATGCTACGGGCACTGCCATTTTTGTATATTCTTTTTTGTAGATCCCACTCATGCAATTGGCAGCAAGTGTGCTAAGGTCCAAGGCGTTACAAGAACTCAAGAAACACAGGATTTCCAAAGTCGAAATTACCTTAGAGCAGCAGTAATGGAATTGATTTTTTACTGACGGACAGATAATTTTGGTGAAAATCTGACTTCATAATCGTAATATTTACTGAAAAATAATAGTTGTTTGTCAATCAAGTGTACCAAAACACAGGCGCCAGTAAGTATGGAAAGCACCGGAGCCGGGGGTCCCATTTATTCTGTCCCACCAGGCACAAAAAGTTGGGAACCATAGGGTACAAATCGCCCAGAGCCTAGCAAAAAAAGCCTGCACTATTATTATTCAATTATGTTGAACCCAATGATGTCGTTTACACTGTATGTGTATTGTAAAAAGAGATTGTCACATGTAGTTAGGCTGTTATTGCATGCATGGGAACTTAGACTTATGCTGTGTTACCTGATTTTAATGAATATCAAGCTTCAAGTGTATTCTCTATTAACTTTATATACTAAATACTTGTGATTTTGTATTCTTGCATATAGTTATATGTAAAAACACTTGGTGTTTTTGTGACATCCTGATCTTAATTTTTGTTATATGTGGGTTTATGGAAGGAAATAAACTGATTGAGTTTGAGAGAATCACTTAAGGGATACAAGGGTGTTTTTCGTGGATGTTTAATAATGTATTTTTAAAACTGAAGCATATACACTGCATATAAAACACATTCATATCAGAAGCAGGACTCTATTATCCTACTCTATGTTGGCTCTTGAAAAATGACTTTTGAAGGTGTCTTAAAAACACTTAAGATGAGAAGGTTGCAAATTTAAATTCTTTCTAACAGGAGGTAAGTATATAATCAATATGAGCTAATTAAAATCTCAATTCCCTTGGCACGTACGTAGCCTTCATTCACCAATGTATTTAGAAAAGACACCCCCAGTTTTTGGGTATGTATATATGATACCCAGATTACACAAGTGTCAGTTCATGTCAATGTATATGTACAAGTACAACCCGCTGAACTGTGTCTTTGGTGGATGAGACATATGTAACTCATAGTGAATGATTATCAACTGATGTCATTTTGATGCATATCAGAACTGCAATACTCAAAATGAATTTAGTATCAGCACTTATTGACCTTTTGGGCAGCAAATGCATCATTGCTTTGAAATCATCACTTAGGGAACAAGGAGAACTCATACGACAAGCGTAAAATATGTCCCCGCCGAATATGGATCACTAAGT
>JAMKCH010085583.1:0-99717 GCA_023653785.1 Ophioderma brevispina
ATAGTACTATTTTGTATTTTGTAATTTTAAGATGCGCCAAATATTTGCATTCATATACGCCGATTAAATATACTGTGTATAGCAAAAAGTGTGTTCTGTTGTGTAAATTATTCCATGTATACTGGACTTTCAATGGGGATACATATTTCAGAATAAGAGGCATATTTTGAGCCTTTGATGAAAAAGTTTAGGTAGATTTTAGATTTACTACCTCCTTGCATTCACCCACCAATGTATGCTCATGGTAACACTTCAAAGTAGTTGATTACCAATTTAACTCTATACAGCCAGTCCAATGTTTAGGTGTTACCTCGGTAGCAAGATTTATCATACCATCAAGTAGTTTTAAGTGAAACATTAAAGGAGCCGCATTTGTCGTATTTCCTGTATTATGTCAATGACTGCGTACCGTACATGCCTACTAGCATAATACAGAAAAATATTAGGTTGATGACCGCGTATCCGAGGCATACAAATACTTGGAATAAACCATTATCGGAATGGGGGAGTACATGTGAATCAATTTTTGTTTACAAATAAAGTGTTAAAAAGCATGAAAACACACTTTTAAAATGCTAAATGACCAAATCCAATCTCCTTCTAATTAATCAGTTTTAGTGGTATGATAAATTCGTTATGAGGTTCAGCGTCGATATGGTATGGGAAATACCATGCGCTCAGTGTCACACTGGGTTCAGCCGAAGTCCTAGATAGGGCAAACTAATCTTAATATGAATTGTTTTGGTAACAGGATCCACTTTGCTCAAAATCAGAGTATTTTAATCAGCATTTCTGACCCCTGTGGGCCTAAAAGTTCTCCTTTGAACTTTCATGATAATAACACTTTGACCCCTGGACATTCTTTGATTACCCCTTCCTGCAAAAACCATTGGAGTGAGTGACATTATGGATCCTGCCATTTTTATCCCCCTGGCTTGAAAAGCAGAGGGGGATATTGTTAGAGCGTGCATGTGTGTATGTTCCAGTTTGGTTAGGTGTTCGGTTTTCATGTCTCCTTTGAAAAGTTCCGATTTAAACCAGACTTGGGGTTAAAGTGTTATAGGAGTTCCTTCATATGTGGATGATGTCAAAGGTCATGGACCAAGGTCAAATGTCATCTGAGATTATGCTCCAGACCGCCATTTTGCCAGGGGGATGACACAAGTTTACTTCCAGTATTTTTAAAATCAGCATACCCAAAAGCCACCTTTATGATAACAACTATACACAACCAAATAACTGTGAAAGTCATCGCAGTTTCACTTAATGTGTAAAATCTACGTGGCAGACCCAAATGTGGAGTTTGATGTGGTAGAAACTTTGAAGTTAACCTAATACATAGTACCACAAGGTACAGGAATATGAAGTTAAAGGCTGACTCAGAAATTTAGAAATACATTTTATGTATTAATTAAAAATCGTCAATTAGAACTGAAGATAGTCCATAAAGACTCAATTTCAAAGTTTGAGGTGAAATGGATTTTTCCTTTGATGTTGTAAACGTTTGTAGTATAACAGTACCATAGCAAAAATAGCTAATTCTGGATTTGGAAGTTTATAACAAAGTTGTGAAATCTTTATGAGGACGTCAATTTGAGCTTAGCTATTTCAGACAGTGATTAGTATGGGGGAAAAGCATAATTTACATGCAAGACAGACTTGTGAAACTTGAGGGAACCACTATCTGGAAATCTCTCAGTGAGTCAGCCTTTAACTTCCCATAGGTATTTGTATGCATGGAACACTGCTTGTGTAAACCGTAAAGGCACTATCAGTGATGTTGCTAAAGCAGAAAATCAAAAAGTCATCAAAATCAGATTTTTGCTGTATGTAACAAATATAGCATCCTAACATACCCTGCAAGTGCTAAGACTGAAAGTAGCCTAATAAGGACAGGAATTGGATATGGTAGTCATTACGGTCCATACAGACACTACTACAACACGTAACTAAAAGGAGATTCATATCTTAGAATACTACTGTTTTCGGTCTTTTTCAGTTACAAAAAAATAACTCGTGAGAATTCTAAAGAATTATACTTTGCTTTTAAGCTAATTTTGCAAAATTCAAATATTTTTCTACTCTTCGAGTGAATCCATGATAGTGTCTTTAAAGGTTATTTTTTTTTTTTTTTTTTTTTTTTTTTTTTTTTTTTTTTTTGTGTCTCTTTAATATATGGTGACCCAAAAATGCAACCTGTCACAATATATTGACATTGGCATAGGTTGATTATTTTTGGTGACTTTGTAATAGAGACAAAGTGTTATAGAAACCCAGAGTTATGGAGACACTATATATATATAGAGAGAGAACGTTATGCAAAAACAAGGTTATAGAAACATCTATAGAAATAAAATCATAGATACATATGTTTAATAAATGCAAAATCACAAAGACACAAACGTATGTATCCTGTTTGTTCCACCTCCCAAGAACTGTAAGTATAAAGAATAGTATAATGCTCTTAAGATGGGGCGGGGGGAATAGTGGGGGGAGGAGGGAATGCCAGGGAACGTCACATCGCTACACTAACAGGTCTGAAGATTATCAATGTAAATTAGGCCAATTATTACATTTAAGATGCAAATAATTTTTGACTGGTAGCAAAATTGCGTTTTTTTTTTTTTTCTATGCTGACCAAGGAAATATATATTGAATTAAAAGGGTTAGATTTAGATAGCCTCCAGCGGTATGTAAACATATATTGCTGGTGTTGATATATGCAATAATAAATATTTTTTAGAATGTGGTGTGACTTGAGTACTTGTTTCCATGCAAAGTTATTTCTGTTCAGACTTTCTCAATACACAGATGTGGATGTCCACATCAAGCCTGCTGAGCAAGATGCCCCACTTGGGAGCTTCCTTTTAACCCATGTTATTCCTTCTATGACTTGCAAAAAGTACTTAGTACCAGCCACTGGTTAACACAAGCACAATGCGGTGGTAAAAATACCCACAATTCTCAGAAATACAGTGCATTCACAAAGTTCATCATTGTTTCCAACATTCTCATTATCCCTTCTGGGCAAGGTTCCATATGTACCCCACTTGAAAGTTGTACATGTAACAACTTATTTTGTATTTTTGGCCTTAGGGTTAGGGGTTTTGTTAGTGTAGGCCATAAATAATATAATTTGTTTCCGGTGAGAATTTAAGGGGGGTACATTATGGAACTCTGTCCCAAGTCGTAAGTATACAAATGATGCACGATAGAAACTATCTTGTGTGTGTGCAATTACTTTAAAATCATAAAACATGAACAAAATGGCTTTGCATGTCAGTGATACGATCCAAATTTCACTCTTCTGATTTTCTTTGTCATGCTACATGTACAAGAGATTTTTACATAAGGGATTCAACTACTCATTTACGTACACGTAACTCTTCAGAAAAGTGAAAGATTGCAAAAGTAATGACATTTTACTGTGTTGAAATCCAACCAAAAGACTGATAATTTTGAAACAAACAGTAAGCCTCTTACACTAGTATGAAAGTATTGATATTTCTTTTTAAGAAGCCATTACATCGGTATCTTCTTAATCAAATTTCGCCAGAATCGTCCTTCTATAAAGAAAAAGGGGAAAAAAAGTTGAAACCAACGTAACTTTAGTTTAAATCTTGCATGAAATGAATGTATGCATAGAGGCATGTGTGCTTTACAAATGTGAGAGAATATGGATTATTTTTCAATGTTGTTGCCTGGAGTTTGCACAGAGCTACTAGTTAAGAACTAACTTACCAAGCACCGGATCATTTGATGGGTGCAGTGTTGGTTTGTAAACCCAAAGATATGTCTTCCTCTGTAACTGTCAAGAAAAAAAACACCATAAACGTTTTAAATACAAGTAAATTGTATTAAACTGGTACTTCATTGTAGTAAAAACTCCTGAGACACCTCCAATTAATGAAGTGATCAGTGCCCCTAGTATTAGTAAAAATTATGTCTCAGTTTTACCACTTGAAGGTACTTTACTACAACAATTTCAATACAATAATGCAAAAACTAAGTTTGGCAAATAATTGAAGGAATTGTTTGTTTACAATCCTAAAATAATGACTGATAGTAGCTTTCAAGTGATAAAGTATCCCATTACTTCTAGCTACTATAGAAGCAACAACAAGGATCAAATCTTGGCAGATGTTTCCTTTGCTAGCAATTTTGCAAAATGACGCAGAAGTACCTTGTTGAAAAAAAGAGCGAGCAGGAATTTCTGTTGAGAAACCAGATATCAAAAGGTGTATGTGATCATGGAGCGATTATATTACTAACTATAATAAATCCATGGTATGATAAACATGTTTTTTCTCTTATAAATGACTGCTCGTTTAATACCATAAATGATTGACTAACCTGCTTTAATTCAGCGCCGAGCAAATCCCCCCTCCCCCTCCCGGCATTAGAGGCCAAAAATTCCTTGAGTCCCTAAGTCGCGAAATATATTCGGCATAGGCCATGCTCACCACAAATGACGCCCAAGTCCATTTTGTCACAATTTCTGCTGGCAAACCATGGACTGTGGCTACACTCAATCAGTGCATTCTCAGTGCCTTGGCATTTTACATCTTCACGCCAAACAATTCCGTCTCCACGCCCAAACACGGCCGACGAAGTAGCGAACGACCAACTTAGTGGTTGTATCCAAGCTGACGGCAGACCACAGCCGCTTCGATGTCGCTCCATTTGGATCCGTGTGCACAGATTGTACCCCACTGCCCTCGGAAGTTGATCTCGACACGACCTTCACGAGAATTTACCACCCAAATACTTATTCGGTATTTCTCCTGTGTAGTATATATAAGTTAACATTAAACGTATCTGAATATCAATACACGTGGATTTATACAAAATATTTAAATAAGTCAAGTTTTGTGAATCTCTGCCAACACTGGTATTAGGGATTAAATGGGTTAAACAGAGGAGTGACTTATTCGTTTTGGAACATGCAACTAAATCTGAGCCTACTAAATTGCTCAACCCCAATGGAGCCCAGATTCACAGCCCACCCAAATTGGGCCTATATCAACAGTCCAAAACCCAAGCGGGACCACCATTATCATCGTCATCGTCGACGTCGTCATCTGTCGTCAGTGGACGGAATGGAGGAAGCGGCTTTGACAAAGTTGTACGAGATTGTTTAGCTGATGGATCCTCAAATATGCCAAGTCCCAGTTTTTGGAAAGATTGTCCACTGTAGCAAGGTTTTTACCACAAATTGGTAGCGTCTTCCAAAGGAGAAGCAAATAATAGGATATTGATTGGTCTGTTTTCCGAGGGGAATGGCGGCGAATGGAGCGACTCTTTGCGTCTTTATGACAAGGGGAATATTTCCATATACCTTACTGTTCTCTCAGGTTCTCTTTGCAAATGTTATATGAAGTAGCCCACTTTTAACCCTTATCAACCACCAAGCCAAATCTTTAATACATGAGGAATGAAGCTTACCGTTACACATGATAGCAACGTCGTTATCATGAGAAGAGCATTGGGAATCTTCGGTGGCCAGGGCGCAGGGGAGGGAATCATGAAGGACGTTCGATTCCCTTTACATGGACACTTCGTTAACCAAATTCTACGAGATCGGTATTCAGCGATTCCGAGAGAGTCGAGCGGGTATTATTGAGTATGAAGGCCATCGGTAAATCCAAGCTTGCCGGCAAAACATACCTTGTGTTTTCATCATTCCATGTATTATTGCACACATGACCAACTTCACCATGAAAATAAATCTCCAGCAGGCCTTCAGAAGCAATCGATCCTCCATATAATCCAATGGATACAGGAGAAGGAACTGTAAATAATGCCCAAACCAGGTCAAAGTAACAACATGAACGAGAACATTGATTATACATACTTAATGCTAAATATTAAATTTTATGTCTTGAGTAAATCATGTCAAAAGTTGCCAAAAAAACAAACAATAATGTCACACGATCTGCACAGGTTAAGCCTTTGAAAACTTCTAGAACAGTCACCCAAGTCATTGATAGTGAGAACCTTGCGTTAAAATGATTTAATCGGCTCTGAAGAGTATCAAATCACGATATACGGTCGGCCTCCTTCCAATGGCGAAAAGCGGTATTGATGTTTACTGAGCCCAAACGTGCTACCACGGTTTTGGGAAAAAGGTTTTTGTAAATTGGTAAAGATTAGACGAACCTAACATGCAGAGTGTCCATCATCTTCAGCCATCTTCCCCGTATAATTTGCCCTAGAGTTCGCGACTCTGTCTGAGGCCTGGACAAACAAGGATACAGCAATCTGATTCTGACGAGGTCTGAACCCATGCTCTTCTGATTATAAGTCCACCGATCTAACTACTCTACTTCCGCATCATCATATCACGCAAAACATTATTCTGTAAGCCACGGACATGAAACCTTACCATTACACACTATTCCAATATCCAGACATTCTTCCAGTTCTTCCGAATTATATTCTCCCCATAGATTATGAGGACAGCTATCTAGATGACTTTCTGTTCCTGTGCACTGCACATCGGTAAGCCAGATCGGACCAGAGCCTTCTCCATATTTGCCAGATATTGTCACAAATGACCACAGCGAGAATCCAAGCTGGCGGCACACTACATCAACATTTCTCTCCTCCCATTGCGTAACTTTGTTTGGGTCAACACAGACACGACCCCAAGTCCCGTTGACTTGGATTTCAAGGCGTCCTTCACTGGGTTGAGAGGATCCAATGAGGCGAATTGGTTTTGGAATGGGTGTAGAATCTAAACACAAAACAGTATAATTACATGTATTTTCAAAGGTATAGTTTTCTTTTTTCTTTTTCTGATTCTTTTGTGTCGTCTGCGAAGCAAGCGGCACATAGGGATTGATTTGGTAGTGTGTTTCATCTTCTTCTCCTCCTCCTCCTCCTCCTCCTCATCAATTTCAAGGCGTCCTTCACTGGGTTGAGAGGATCCAATGAGGCGAATTGGTTTTGGAATGGGTGTAGAATCTAAACACAAAACAGTATAATTACATGTATTTTCAAAGGTATAGTTTTCTTTTTTCTTTTTCTGATTCTTTTGTGTCGTCTGCGAAGCAAGCGGCACATAGGGATTGATTTGGTAGTGTGTTTCATCTTCTTCTTATCATCATCATCATCATCATCATATACTCACCCTCATCCAGTCCGGAACATACCTTATTCAGTTATCAATATTAATCATTGTATTAATATTGAAATTGAGAATGCTATTTGCAATTGATTGTATTACCTATACCTTTTGAGGGAAGTATATTGTCTAACCACCGTACCTGGTAATTTGACTGGCGCTCATAATGATGAACATAATCGATAGGAGGGATTGTTTTACAAAATACAGAACTTTTCTGTTTTTGTCGTAAATTCCATCACAAAGATGGTTATGCTACCTTTTTACAGAGTGTACGGACTTATTGGTTTCGAACACTTAATACGAATACCTACCGTTGCAAATAACAGCTGCGATGACGTCACAGTCGTAGTTCCCCCATGGTTTACTTTGGCAATCCTGTATACGAGTTTCGTTTTCATTACAACCGTCTATATGCAACCAAACGTTATCTGCTCCAAGTTCAAAGACCAACGGTGATACCATATACGAAGAACCGCTGGTATACCCTAGTTGTCGGCATATTCTCTCACCATGATCAAAGTACGTCAAATCACTTGGGCTGATTTCCGTACAAATGGCTCCCCAAGTTCCATTGAATTTAACCTCGACAATCCCTTGTGAAGGAAGAGAACCTCCATAGAGACGGAGAGCAGATCCGTCATCTAAATACCGAGAGGAAGAAAGACTCATTACATATAACGTTGACCTAATATTGTCACAATTATAGAAATTATATTTTGCCACTAATTCAAAGACGAAATAATGGATTTATATTTACTTGCATATTATTGGTTTCATGCAATGTATGATTAATTTCGTCAAAAGTCCTACGGTAAAAGATTTACAATTATGATAATACTATTGCTAAAATGCAAGAAATGGATAAGATTGTCAGTCTTACCCTTGCAAACAACAGCCAAATATTCATTATCGAATGGATCACAGCTGCTATTACTATCCAATGGATTCAATTTACAGTCTTCCAAACGGTCACCGTTCAAGCAGACTCCGCCGACGTACAACAAAACTGGTAAGTGTTCACCATCAAAAAGGTCAGGAGATACCATATAAGATACATTACCGCTATATCCCAGTTGGAGACAAATCCTGTTACTCAGGTCCATGAAATTTGAATCGAGGCTCGTACAACATATCCCCACGAGCCTTCAACGCACTTCCAACGCGCCCTTCGGAAGGTCGTATCCCCCAACCACCGGTAGGCGTTTTTCTTTTCATTAAAGAGAGAGAGAGAGAGAGAGGCGGAAAAACAAAAAATTTTTGGTTAAATAGATTAACTTACAAATACACCAATATTTAAAAAAAAAATGTTTTCAAAATTGATGTTTTCATGAGAGGGTTCACACAGAACATAGCTAATGACGTGTTGCGTTTTTGGGACACACGGTACATTAATAATTAAAAAAATTGATGGAACACTTGGCCACACCCCTTTCATGGACTCAGCTTGGATTTCAAGGTTACCAGGTTTAAAATTTTTTAAAATGTTCTCGATTGTGTTGAAAAGCACACCATTTTTGTCTGGTTACAAGGATTCCAAAAAGGTATAGTTGATACTACCTATGGCTTAAAAAAGGTTTGGAATTATAGGGTCTCAAACCTGTAAAAATGGTGAAAAGTCAATTTTGGTTTGTATAGGAGTAAAAAAATAAAAGTTGCTCCAATTACTTGTAACGTGGTTCAAATTGTTCATTCAGCTTATAGGAATAGTTTATCTTACGTGTTTGATTATTAACCAAAATGGCGAATAAAGTCAACAGCTATTGGCTTCTATTGACCCTGTGCATGTGATCTATTTTGTTAGATAACGTGAAAACTAAGCATAACAGATAAGGCAAACTATTCTTTTTTTGTTTAATAATTTTTCTACATACACTGCAAAAAGCTGGGGTGTTAAATTTACACCACATACAGGGTGAGTCAAAAAAAAGTACAACCAATGAGCATTTTTCATGACACACCTTTGTGCATGCAGATATTTTTGCTTTTTGTAGTAAATCCCTGTTTTTTAGCTCTCATATAAAACTTACGGCATTAAAATTGATTGATGCGTTCAACAGTTACAGCTGCAGAAGTGAAGTACCCAATGTGAAAGACCTAACAAGTTACACGCTAGAGTAACCCAAAGAGTACTCTTAATGGATTTACGTTCAGCTTTGGTATTTGCAGCATATCCTCCATTAATTACACATTTGGAATAAATGTCAGAGAACACCAGTGACGTAACCAGTCTCTGGGTGAGGGTGGGGGGGGGGGGTAAAGGCGGGATCCGCACTCAAAATCTTTGCCCCCTCCTGCCCCAATAGAGATCAGGAAAAGTAATAAATTGATAGTATTGACAGATTACCGTGTTCACCTTTGCAAATGTGTTTTAGTGATGGCCCAAAAGTTAATGGTTCCCATCGCCTGGTCCCCCTCCCCAAATGAAAATGTCTGGTTACATCGTTGGGTATAAGACTGTAAAATGAAACTAGATATCGAAATCAATATTTGACTTGAAGCACAATTTTCAGGCATTCTTTTCAATCTTGCTTTGAATTTTCCACGTATAAAATTTTCAAATAAGGGTGGATAACCGAGCAACGAATTTCCATTTTACATAATATCCTGTAATTTCATTGAATCTGAAGTAGTCTACATTATCTTCAACACATGCCCTGTGTAGCATTTGATACGGCGCCAAGAACCAACCAGTTTAATTTTATTTTGAAGCCCTCACGCTGCGTAGTATTGAGTAGTATAATGAGTCTCATGTGTACAGACAGTGTGCAATTTGTTCGGGTCAGAAAATGGATACCTTCAGGAAAATAACTGTAGCCTTTGATTGGCTTGATCGATTTTAAAAATTTAAAAATTATTGTGAAGCTGAATAAACAGACTATCTACCATATGAATTAATTTTGGTAAATTCCGTTAACTTGTGTTCATAAAAAATTCCCTCATTTGGTTGTACTTTTTTCTGACCACCATGTATTAACCTGAATCAAAGCAACTTTCAACTTTTGACCCATGTACCCACCAACTTAACCTTTTCATCATTTTTACAGTTTTACCCCGAAACTACGAAGTACTAAGCATAGATAGTGGAAACCATACTTTTAGGGAATCCTTTAATCTGAGATGAGCGTATCACGTGCTTTTCACCATGAGTGGAGCCTTTAAAATTGAGTTAAGTAACGGTGCAAACCAAGCTGGGCCATTAAGGGGTTGGCAAGTGCTTCCATTCAATTTATGGAGTATCAATGCCTAAAGTACTTGTGTGGAAAAATTCACATTTTTTCCGGAAGCGGCACACCTTTCACTACAGTTCCTGCTAGACTGGAGATTTTTTTAAAAAACTATGTACGACACACGTATGGAAGAATATAGCATTTAAAAAAGTGTTGACCCGCGGGGGGATTCTTGGACATTCGTTGGGTATACCCATGTTAAAGGGGGGGGGGGTGATAGAGTTACGCAATCTGCTGATAGTTATCTTATGAACATTTTGTGGAGAGAAACAAAAAAATGCTAGGATCATTATAAACTTATTGAAACTGTGTATAGCATTATTTTGCTTAAGGAGTAACTATTTTCTCTGCATATAGCTGAGCATGCACATGGAGGTGATGGGTGGTTTTTTCATAAGAATTCCGTTGGCCGATTGTGGATATAGACACCAGAGATTCCCTAGTGTTTTTAAGAACCTCATGATAAGCTTGTTGTAGGACGCGTTACGATTAACTATAGCCAAATTAATTGGTATTTTGAATCTCTCAGCCTACATTTTGCGCGCTGTTGTGATATGTGCCCAATTTAGGCCCTAAGTAATACACAGAACAATAATGTTCAAGTGTCATATTTCTTTCGACATCTACATCTGTTGGATGTGGGAATCAAGCACAACAGCGTGTTATATGAGATTTACTCTTCATATAGGGTGCCGTGGTATGTTAACGGTTAGAATCTATAATGAGGAAAAAGTATTTGGAAATACAACAGATTTGTTTTTGTTGGTTTGCAAACTATAATACATGCTTCTTTAAAGCATTATTTATTTCGTTTGTATAGGCCTATTAGTACTGTATTAATTTTATACGAAAAGTCCTAAAATGAATCCCATATGCGGGTTCCCGGTGAGCTTAGTTTTATATGGTTCCATATTAGGCCTTTAGTCATGATAACACTATGTAGTACAGTCCTTAGATCAGACGCAATAAAAGTTTTGCAACTATACTACAATGCGTCTTAAATGTTAAAGGGGGTGATAGATGTTAAAGGGGGTGATATAGTTACGCAATCTGCTGTTTAGTATCTTCATGCGAACATTTTGTGAGAAACAATAAAAGTGCTGGTTATCCTTATAAACGGATTGAAAATGTGGATAGTCAATATTTTGCTTAAAGGAGTAACAAAAAAGTTCGTCATTAAACTAGCAACGAAAAATTCCTGATGCAGAATTTCTCGTTATTAGGGAGAGGTTGAAATTATCGATTTCCCAAAAGAACCTAAAAGCAAAAATTGCTGGACAGGATACTGAAATTATTCATGCGTTAAAGGCGAACACGTTTTTAATGTCCAATAAGAAAGCAAAACGAACACACAAGTTGCAAACAAGCTTACAATGGCACCCTCTGTCGACACCTTGTTTGGACCTAGAAAAACTACTTAGGGAATCCAAAGGTTAGAGATATCTAAAATAAGAATACAGTACACGATAACTGACTAAACTAGGCGTCAAGCCCTCAAAACACTAAGGGAAAAGAACATTGATTTCCAAAAAAACGGATAAATCACGTGGCATAGACGTAATCAATAAAACAGATTACATAAATGAAGGTAATTCTGCTGACAGGTAACCATTACACTGAAATCGATGCAGACATGACATTGATTACAGTTCAATTGGTTCAAAAACGGCTTAATCTCATGTTATGGGATCGAAGCATTGACAAAAATACACACGACTATCTCTATCCAATGAACATAAAATTCGAACTTCAACTTGCTACTTTGACAAAAATTTCACAAAAACGGTTTCCAGCTGACCGGACTTTCAATGGAAGACCCATAGTCAGCAATATTAAAGACCATGTGAAAATGGCGAAATTTATCGATTTCTTTGCTGTCCTCATTGTTCAAAAAAAAGCACATATTTAGGAGGGACACCAAAGGACACGATAAGAATTGAGCAGTGTAAAACTTCCAAAACACTGTCTTTTGGTCACCAATAGAATGCATTGGAATGTTCACCAATGTCTTCAAAATGAAGTCGAAAAAGAAGTTATAAAGACTTTTTCAGAAGTTAAAGCCGGGAATATTTTTATAGCATGCCCCCATGCCATCACAGGGAAGCATTATTCAACGTTTTGACCATAGAAACTGTTTCCATAAAACGAGAAACACTATTTGTAAACAACAGGCGTAGCTAGGGGCACGAAATGCTCCCAGAAATATGTGATATAATGTTTCCATTCATTGGAAAAGAAATTTATTTCCTTGAGTGATAAAATTTTCAAATTGCTTCGATATCGTGACGACATTCCTTATGTTATGGTTAGGAGATGAAAACGAGTTGAGATAATTCATCAGTCAAATCAACTCCATACCCCGACTCTGAAATTCACACAATGAGTGCGTCAAAACAGAAATTAATTATAGACTTAACTCTGTACAAGGAAGTAAGATTTCATAACACGCAGGTTTGAATAAGATGTTTTCAGTTCAACCGTGGGAACATTTCATATCTTTCTAGAGATTCGTCCCCCCAAATTCATGCTTTTCAGGCATGATCAAAGGGGGGCTATGCAGAGCTATTCGAATTCCAGTTCGGAACCAGAATATGAGCAAAAAATTGATTTTATCTCAAAAATTATCACAAGAGGAGATAAGAAAAAAGATATATACTCCCGTGCCTAGCAGACATATCATACAACAGAAGAAATGTTTACCTAGAAGATGTTTCGAAAAACACCAAAGAAATTCCTGCTAGTTTTCGGCAAGAATCACTCCCACAAAGAAGTAATGCCAAAAAATTAAAAAGGCACTCACAAGGAATTGGCATATTATTTCAAAAACCCACAATCTGTCGAAAAACTTCCCTTGCCCCCCCTATGTTGGCTTTAGGACGTACTCAAAACCTCGGAGAACGTCTTATAGAGCAAAGATAACTCTAAACCAAAATTCAAATCTGTCTCCGACAGGGCTAATATAGAGGATGCTAACGACTCAAACCGGAATTGCCCTATGTCTCCTACATTAAGAGAGATATGATAGATCTGTTAAAGAAACCGCTAATTTTACATATTGCATTTTATTTGGATGATTTTTCTACGAACTTCGGACACTTTAGTTGGCAAAACTATTTCTTTACGTCTGCCGATTAGGAACTGTACTATCATATTGTTATTTAGACATCATGATTATAGGCCTAATATAAAACATATAAAACCCGCGCACCCGAGCACGCATATGGGACTCATTTTAGGACTTTTTCTTATAAAAAATAACAGTAATAAGTAGACTATGTCGGAACACATTACATACATGCTTTAAAGAAGCTTGTTAGTATAGTTGCAAATCTATTTTATTGCGTTCTGAATGATAAGGACATGTACTATCATATGTACATGACTATAGGCCTATATGGAACTATAAAAACCACGCTCACCCGAGCACGCATATGGGCTTCATTTTAGGACTTTAATATTTTATAAAAAAATAATAACGTACTAAATCGGCCTATATCAGAACGAAATTAAATTTAATGCTTTAAAGAAGCATTGTAGTATAGTGCAAACCAACAAACAAACAAAATTCTGTTGTATTCCATACTTTCCTCATGAAAATGAGGTCTAACGGTTGAAATTATACAACGGCACTCACTATAGTGTAAGATTAAATCAATATAACCGTTTGTGCTGGATGCACCATCCAACATCATGAGGTAGAATGTCGAAAAGAAATATGACAATTGAACATGTATGGTCATGTGTATGTAAATTGCCTAAATGGGCACATATACCACAATCAAGCCGAGCAAAATGTAGCTGATGGGATTAACAAAAATACCAATTAGTTTGGCTATAGTTAATCGAATCACGTCCTACAACAAGCTTATCATGAGTTTCTTAAACACTAAGGAATCTCTGGTGTCTATATTCACATTCGGCCAACGGAATTTATGAAAAAAACACACATAAGCCTCCATGTGCATCTGCTCAGACATTGAGAGAAAAAGTAACTCCTTTAAGCAAAATATGACCTATATCACATTTCAAAAGTTTTATAGGAATAATAGCAATTTTTTGTTATCCACATAATGTTACATAAGATAACTAAACAGCAGATTGCGTAACTCTTATCACCCCCCTTTTAACAAGTCCAGGGTTGAAAGTGACCCTAACGGGGCCAATTTTCAGGGAAAATATACCCGAAATGGGGCCAGTTTTGGTGAAATATATAAGATAATTGCAGTGAGATTATACCCCTAACCGCGGGGACCCCAGTTCTCAATACATGAAAAAAGATACCCCCTAAAATAGCCAATATACAGAGAAAATGACACTTGTTACTGCAAGAAAAAAATCCTATTTGTATCATGAAACCAGTACAAATCACATCTGAATAGATACCCCTAGCGGGACTAGAACTTGGTTATTGTGAATTGTACCTAGACGGTAGTCCCGCCTTTGCAGCTAGTCCCTCTTTTTTTTGGAAACGAGACATGTGTTTCCCGACAAAATCCAAAGTACCCCCGGGCGTGTTGTCAGGTTCAATGACGCGGTCCGAAAGTGTGTAGTCTGTGGCACAGACTCCGAAAAATTTCTAAATTCGTACTGCGCGAGAGATTAACGTTATCAGTCCGTCATAGCGATGTAAATGAAACTAAATCGCAAGTCTCCGGAAACGAAGGGGTTCTATGGACTTTGCATCAGATGGTCCGTTACTATGTTTGTTTTAAATATGTACCGTAATTGGGTCTTAACCTATAGAACCTAGCGAGAAAATGAACGTTTTTGTCAGGTATCGGTGCTCGCAAACACGGAAAAGTGAACAGGCAATCGCTAAGGGCCGCTCATCCCTTTTTTCCCACAATGATTTCGGTATATTCCATTATTGAGAATTTTCAAACGCTGGTTTCAATTACGTTTTCAATTTTAGAAACAGGCATACGTACTTGCCGTACCGCCCGTAGTTTCCAATGAAGCCGCCATATATGTTTGAGTATAATTCCCAGCATGCATCGCGTGTTGATTCGCTGATTTCCGAAGACCGGTGTGAAAGCAGTTAATAGTCCGGCGGGAGCCAACGTCCGGGCTCCATAGACGAAACGGGATAAAGCGTGAAACTAATGGTGCGTGAAGAGTCAACGGAATTGAGTGCACCTTTTCCTTACCGCTGTAGCCAGACTACGAGTGAGCTGACTAAATTAGCTATACACCGGAATCTTTACGCAATGAAGAAAAAAACCACGAACTGCACAAATTTTCTGGAGCGAGAAAATCGGATTGGGATGATCCCTCGGAAGGGCCACTTGTGAGGATTTGAATAACAATTGCAATAATGCGGCAGATGGATTGGTCAAAAGCAAAGGGATCGTTGTGGTTACCTTCTTTTTTTTGTATTGTAAGAGTTATTATTTTACAATCTTCATTTAAATTTACTCAACCTAAAACTTCTTATCTTTTTAGTAACATTAGGAATTTCACCTAATCGGTGTTACAAAAATTTTGTTACTGCTAAATCGTTTAATCGCAATATGGTGAACAGAATTGATTAGGTCAGGATAATACCATATTTATAATTACTAATACATAATTTTGCAACTGTGATGATTTTATTTGCAATAATCGTTAGAGTCGATATAGAGAAATCATCCAAACAAAAACATATGTACTGTAATTTTCTTTGTATACTTGATATTCTGGATAACATTCATTCACCTCTAACCATATTTATGATCATTACAATGAAAGAAAAAATGTTCAATATATCTTTTTCTTTCATGTATCACTTCATTGTGTTGCTTTACCAATTTTCCAAAAGAATTTGGTTGATATATATATGCAAAGTTACCTTCCAATTTAAAGGTAGTAGTCTTGATTCTTTTAATAGCACACGGCATGTTCAAATGCGTTCCAGTCAAAACAAAAACTAGGACAATTTTCTTTCCCAAAACACTCCACTCTTGGATTCAACGATAGATTAGCAATCAATATAGAAACGTATAAACTTACTATTGCATTTTTCTGCTGAATAAAATACTGAATTATATGTCATTCCGCTATCATTATGATTCTCTGATTGTGGTTCCTTATTATCTCGTTCTTCCATGATAGACCACCGCATGATTCAACAGGGGGTAAATGCTGAGATGCGTCGAAGGTGTAAACCCAGCAAAAGATATAGGTTATCGATTACCTAAAACAGCATTAACGTAAAAGGTACCCGATGCCAGCTTTATTTACACCATCATGAATGTGTAGATAACAAAGAGTGGTGCCAGATTGAAAAATGACCCAGGCGGTGACTTTGCGTAGTAGTCACATCTCCAAACTCATCTGGTGCTATTGGTTCTGTCCAGGTTACGGCCAGGTCCATTACCTTTCAGTCGGTGAAACAATAACTGTGACGTTGTTAAGGCAAAGCAGCTATTGGAGAGAGATGTCATCTGCAAAAGATGTTGAAAAGAACGCTCTGATTATTGCGCTTATTTGAATTACCTTCGGTTTTCATGAATTATAATATAAGTATGTGGAAATTTTTAGCGACTAAAACCGGTAAAGACCCTAAGATGTTAGTCGGAGTTATAGACTAATCATACAGGCTTTCCTTGGCACTTCTTACAAGCCAATAACAATAGGCATTTATCAGTCCAATCCATATGTACAACAAAAGATATGCTTCGTCAAAAAGGAGAGTGCAAAATCGGATGGGTCCGTTTTGCATTGGTTACATTGTAATTAAGATTGTGGGAAACGTGATTTTGTAAAGTACTCAACATTGAAAGTTATTGATTGACTATTGAACCTACTGAAGACAGTGACAATCCCTTTTGAAATTCATTATGGTCAATAAAGTGTAAACATTGTCTTTATGATCAGCAATATTTTGGTGTGTTTTTTTTTTTCAAATATTAATAAGTGAGTTCACTTTCATTAGAAGGCTTAGCCTTATCAAATCTCTCAAATTAAACAGAATACTAAAACCAAACCAACTCAAATAAACAATCAGACACTTCCATATTGAATTCCCAAGGAAACCTATGATTCTGTAGACAGAATAAACACCAAAATTACGCAAATAAACAAACAAAGAAAAAAAAAGAAACCTGATAATAGCCTACATGGATACTGAAGCGGGCGCAATTGGAAATAAAGACACCAGTAGCAGGCCCAATAGACCCATAATAAATAAACCAGAACGGCAAGAACTCAAGCCCCCATCTCGCTTGTTAGAAGACAACATATGCCGCCCCAGGATGGTGCAACAGCTCTCACACAAAGAAGCTGGACACAGTACTCAACGAGACCTTGAGAACCATGACTGGTTGCCTCCGTCCCACTCCAACTGAGTTTCTACCAGTGCTTTCAGGAATTGCACCTGCAGTGCTTCGGAGAGAACACCACACGCACAAACTGGTGAATAAGGCTCTACTGGACAACAAGCACCTGCTGCAAAACACTGTCAAAGAATCACACCAGCTCGGCAGACAGACACTTTGCTCTCGTCGACCTTTCTGTCGACACGCTGCTAAACTCTCCAGCTCCCCATTTAATATCTTACAGACATGGAATACTACCTGGCTAGATACTTCAAGACCAGACCAACTCACTATTACACCTATGACAGAAGTACCACCTGGTAGCAATCTTCCACGCAAGGAATGGGACCCCTTAAACCGGATTCGCACAGGAGACTGTCGCTTCAACAGCAATATGCACCGATGGGGGCTGCGATCATCTCCAGCCTGCCAATGTGGTTCTCCATCACAGACTGCGGATCACATTCTCAACGAGTGCCCTACCTTTCGTCCACCGGTGGACATAGACTTCTCAAACCCAACGAATCAACAGTGAGCTGGCTCCGCCGTCTACAACATATTTAGCTGCTGCCTCATACGCAAGAAGCTTGTTAGAAGAGCCACTAGCTGTGGTAGATTCAACGATGAGCGTTTGGTAAAAGACAGTGACAGGAGTATCCTCAATAGAATAAAACAGCAAGATCCATTTCGTTTCCTTAAGTGTATTCATGTTGCGTCGTACATTTCAAATGCTTAAAGGCAGAAATCGAACCAAGTTGAATTTGCACTCTCATATTTGATGAAGCATATAACTTCTTCTTCGCATTGGATTGGAGTGAAATAAATGCCAAATAAAAGCCTATTCATTGGCTTTAAAGGAGTACCAAACATGCATACTTTCTTTTTAACAAAACGCCCTTGTGTTTTGGGGGACAGCCTGTATACGGGTGATGACGTACCTGAAAGTACATTTCATGCACATATTAGGCGGGCTCAGATGCTATGTACGAGGCGCGTATTGTAGAATTATTTTGTTCGTGAATCGATCGAACAAAAACATTCCATGTTTCTCATACAAGTACAGTACACGCAACGCGTATCATATGTCATCTAAAGCTGCCTACTTACTTGAAACGACCACCAGTATTTCATCTCCTACGTCACCGTCAATTCCCTTGCATTGATATAACCCCTAATCTTCCTCAGTCAGATACAAGATTTCTATTGTATACTCTGTGGCTGCATCATCAGCTGTGCGCCGCGATGAACGAACTTAATTCTGTCTGGGTACACTGGAGATATTGCTGAGGTGGGTACGGACCACAACACGGAAACGGAATCAGCTTCCCCTTCAACTGTGCATGTCAGAGCAATGTTGATACCAGTTGCTACCTGCAGTTGTTTTCTGTCATCCTAATGTCATTAAAATAGAGATGGATTGCCGAAAGCAAAGTTTTATATTTAGGTATCGTTTACAAAATAAATTTGCAAATGACCTCAATAAATCACACAAAATATCTTAAATTTTATGTATAATCACCCTGTCCTGTTTAATAATAATAATGATACTGTTGTTGCTGCTGCTACAACTACAACTTTCGTCAAATTATTAAGGAATTTATGAATGGAAATTATACATCATAAGCTTCCTTAGACGCCTTGTATATAAAGGCTTACGATATTTTACGCAGCTGGGATGTTAAACACTTTATTATCACTTAATTCGAGAGACTCGTGAAGACGCATTGTATATAAAGGCATTACTGTTGTTGCTGCTGCTACAACTACAACTTTCGTCAAATTATTAAGGAAAGTCCTTGGAATTTATGAATGGAAATTTATCACATCATAAGCTTCCTTAGACGCCTTGTATATAAGGCATTACGATAATTTACGCAGCTGGGATGTTTAAAAACTTTATTAATCACTTAATTCGTGAGACTCGTGAAGACGCATTGTATATAAAGGCATTACTGTTGTTGCTGCTGCTACAACTACAACTTTCGTCAAATTATTAAGGAAAGTCCTTGGAATTTATGAATGGAAATTTATCACATCATAAGCTTCCTTAGACGCCTTGTATATAAAGGCATTACGATATTTTACGCAGCTGGGATGTTTAAACACTTTATTATCACTTAATTCGAGAGACTCGTGAAGACGCATTGTATATAAAGGCATTACTGTTGTTGCTGCTGCTACAACTACAACTTTCGTCAAATTATTAAGGAAAGTCCTTGGAATTTATGAATGGAAATTTATCACATCATAAGCTTCCTTAGACGCCTTGTATATAAAGGCATTACGATAATTTACGCAGCTGGGATGTTTAAACACTTTATTATCACTTCATCCGTGAGACTCGTGAAGACGCATTGTATATAAAGGCATTACGATATTTTACGCAGCTGGGATGTTTAAACACTTTATTATCACTTATCCGAGAGACTCGTGAAGACGCCTTGTATATAAAACACTTTATTATCACTTAATTCGTGAGACTCGTGAGGACGCCTTGTATATAAAGGCATTACGATATTTTACGCAGCTGGGATGTTTAAACACTTTATTATCACTTAATCCGTGAGACTCGTGAAGACGCCTTGTATATAAAGGCATTACGATATTTTACGCAGCTGGGATGTTTAAACACTTTATTATCACTTCATCCGTGAGACTCGTGAAGACGCCTTGTATATAAAGGCATTACGATATTTTACGCAGCTGGGATGTTTAAACACTTTATAATCACTTAATCTGTGAGACTCGTGAAGACGCCTTGTATATAAAGGCATTACGATATTTTACGCAGCTGGGATGTTTAAAGGTACGTGTTCCGATCGTCTTTGGGACCCCCTGATTTACACGGAAGTAGTATCGATTTTGATATCAGATGAAAGGCCCTATTTTTCTCATTGTCATCCTGAAATTTGAGCCCTCAAATCCATTTCATTCCCAAGATATAAACAAAAAACCGCCGTTTTATTAACCATCAATATTAGCACAGTATTGAATAGGGCTTTGCAACATGCATTATTGCATCTACCATCAAAACCGCAAGTTTGTTTCGCACGGTACTTGATGGGGTGTATGTGCAAGTACCAGGCTCTCATATCAAGTAGAGAACACAATACACATAAATCGGAAGAAGCACCTTTAAACACTTTATTATCACTTAATCCGTGAGACTCGTGAAGACGCCTTGTATATAAGGCATTACGATATTTTACGCAGCTGGGATGTTTAAAAACTTTATTTATTATCACTTAATCCGTGAGACTCGTGAAGACGCCTTGCATGATTTATATTAGACTGTGGGGTGTAAACCAAATAACCAACTGTGTAACAAATTCTGTAGTTCCCATCAGAGGACTAGAGCAAAATCAACCTATAGGAGACCAATAAGTTAACTTGACCAGTCCTGTCCTCCAGACCAACTTAAGTATGCAGAGGAATCACATAAATATTTGAAATGTTCAGGTGAACCAGTTGTACGTATTGTATTTGAAAGGACCCTTAAATACGTACAAACACACATAAAGGTATGGAAACAGGCATACATATCTATATATAAAGAAATACACATTCATACTTCGTAGACAGACAGAGAGAGAGACACACACATGCATATATACGCACATAAACACACAAACAGACACACACAAATACACAATACACACCACAGACCTACATATAAACACATACAAGCATGCATCGTCACTGTGTGCGTGCCGTACCTCAATGACAATATTGCCCGGTCCTTCGGTTTTGGTAAGCGTTGTGGCTGAATAAACTGCAACGGGAAAATTAAAGATTTAATAAAAGTCAAGCCAATTTTAATCAAGGAGGTTTGTTTTCTTCCCCCTTCCCACCCTTTCCACATAAGATGTTTCTAAGACTTCAGTCATCAACATTGCGGAATGAGACCAAACATCATTTCAGCCGAACAAAATACTTCTTTATAGACTATGGTATTTTGCGGAAACGAAACGAAACAGAAGTCCCATTGGATAACACGCTTTATCCGTTATGACGTTATGATGCATAACGGAAATAAAGCGTGTAATCCAATGGAGTGTCGGTTTCGTTTCGTTTCGCAAAATACAGTAAGCCTCTTTATGTTATTCAAGCATCGCCCAGCTGTGATTTGTGGTATTTAATCTTTTAAGTGTGAAAAAATACTTTTGTAAGTGAACAGTAGGGAAATTTAGATACCATACGTGAGCTGTGAACTCATTGTACGAGAAAATGTGGAATTGCACAGTCCATGTACAAGTGCGTGTCTCGTGCATGGCATGGCCGTTAAGTGACCCTGATGAATTCAGCAGACTTTTACGGAAAAAAGTACATAATTCTGCACTTTATTCCGTATAATTCTGTTGAATTCATCAGGGTCACTAGTGACCAAGGGTCACTAAACGGCCATACCCCATCTGGGTCATCTAATCCTCCCTATCGAATTTCTTGAATTATTTCCAGAAATTTGCAATAAGCACAGGTAAACAAGAATACGGTACATACCTATGTCAAAATACTTCCTTTACCTATCTGGGGCCCGTTCCCCAAACTCATGCGTAACTCTACGTGTATACTTTGTCATGCCTGAGTGGACCAATTTATCCAAAGCACTGTGTAAATGGTATGAAAAGGTCTGTTATGTAGGACATACGCATGAGTTAGTATACACGTAGAATTACGCATGAGTTTGGGGAACGGGCCCCTGGTTGGTTTCTCATTAATAGCAAAGAAACACACATAAGAATCCAAATCGAGTGCATCTTTGTCGTCCTGTGTGGCTCAAGCCGCAGTATTATTCTTTGACTCGACAAACGTTTGCTCTTGACTACGTACTGTCTTTTCGAAATTGACGTTCTTGTTATGTTATCTAATCAATATAGTAATGGCTGAAACATACAAAATATACGTAGTGTCCCAGGAGCTATACTTTTTATCAAATACCTTTGTAAAAGGTATATTTTAACACAAAGTATAATGTTTTTTGAGTTTAGGTAAAACATTCCATTCTAGTTAAACGTTTTCAATGAAGTTTGCCAACGTGTCAAGCTCAATATAAAACTCTTAAACACAAATAAGTTTTTATTAAAGTTCTTGAAGATCAGAAAAATCCAATCAACACTGCTTTGATCTGGAAAGTGTGTTATAAATCATGAGCTAGGGCCTCATCCAAAGAATGTTGATTGCTCTTATCTGAACTTCACTACTGTACGTCCTTCTAATCCAGGGACATGGATTCACGAAAGACATCTTACTTTTGACATGTCTTTAATATCCCAGATTCCATACTTTGACAAAGGCAATGCGCGATACTAGAATTCTCGTAGTCAGACGGTGTTAGTCGAGCCTAAGTGGACACATTGTTAGGACATCGATCATGCGATCTTATATTGTTGTACTTGCTGACCAGGTATAGCTGGAGCTGGCATTCCTAGGATATATCATAACTCAGTACCTCAGATATCATTTCAGAACGTGCCCCTGGTTTCCTATTTGACCTAAATTACCGAAAAACCTAAAGGTCCTTGCTCCGTGATATTTTAGGCTACAATAATTTTGAAAATTCGGCTATAGTACTTAATATACCGCTGCCAAAATTGTAAGAATAAATCTACGCCCTCAATTTGGTTAAGAGTGCTTCGTGAATCTGGCCCGGCTCCAGATTTATAGTTGAAAAGTTGGAATAATTTATGGAAACTTCTAATCTAAACACTACCTCAGAGATTCTCAATTAGTACGGGCTCTTGGTTAACAACGCGAAGCCTCAACCTTGTGAGAAAGATTTGAACTCTTCCAATAGAAATTATGGCCTATTGTCAATACAATATCGCAATACTATATCATGCGAATATTGATTTTAGCTGTTGTACTACGATACTTACGATGGCTGATGTTGTTGCCTTCAGAACCGCAATCTCCATGTAACGCGAAAAATAATTACGACCAGGTGAGTCCTATTCTCATAATAGAAGAGGTGAGGTGCGACTTTTCTCCTATGGTCGCGAGGGTAGTGGCGATGACATGTGTGGTTTTGCTCTATTGTTGCCATTAAGCGCATACTTCACAGCTGTTTCAAAGTCTCATTTATTATAACATAACCATAAAATACATAATATCAAGGGGAGACAATTTTAGCACATGCTGTTGATAATACACATCCTGTTGAAATCATTCCTGGCAAATGGATTTTGCAGTTTACACAGAAATCAATGGAGATTTGGCGATAGAGGGCGCTATAATATGCAATAAATGAACTTCGTATGCTTATATCCCTTGAGTCCGTAGAGGAAGATGACTAGCAACCTGATGATTACCTCAAAAAAGAAGGTAGCGGTATTTGTTTTGTTTGATCTACATTTTGGAGCACTTTCCCCGTAAACACAAGGCAGGCCTAGGGGTCCGCTCCGTGATTGTTGAAAAGTGGCAAAAAATGGCATTTAGGGATGGGATATGACAAGATTGTCGCCAATATTTTTCTGATTTGTACGGGGTTGGTAGCGCTTACATGTCCACTGCTTAAAATTGTTAAAATAAGAGACAATTACATATTACGCTTAAAGAGTTATGACTTGGCACTTTTCTAACATCAAATAATATCTTGGTTTCATTGAAATATTGTTAACCTACAACTATATTAAGTTCTACCTCATTTAATAATAACCTAGACTTAAATTAGGTCCTTTGTCTTAGTAGACCTTCGTTACAATTACAAAATTTACCTGTTGAAGCTCTCACATGAATTGTTTACTGAAGTAACAAGGATCATTTGAATTATTCTTCCTCCGCTAAAATGCATGTTATCATCTGACCTCCAAGCCCAAAATTTGTTAGCTCTTTCCCGGTTTCTTAAATAGTATCCATCAATGGTGAATACCTATACTGTAGTAACTCAAATATTATGAATGCATTATGAGGCATCCGTTCTGGCCCAGAGGTCAGGCCGGACGTGGCTCAAGGTCCTCCCACATACATATAAAGTTTTGTTTATGTGGGGCTGTTTTTCTGTGAATGCTGACTTTTGTCACACTTTATCTATTTTAACAATTTTACCTGTTGTCGATTCTAAAACAGGTTGTTTAAAACCAATTTTGTGCATATTTTAGGTACGCATCTACCCAATTGAAGTGACCCGTTAACATTTCCAAAACAGGTCATTTTAGGCACAGCCTACTTAATGTGTACTTATTAAAGTTACACGTGCACCTAATGTGTCCCGTTTTCGGTTCCAAAATGGGTGATTTTAGGTACCGTAGAGTATTAATTTTGCGCATATAGGTACGCATGCATTTAATGTCACCTTTTTCTCTTTAAAAGCGGGTTACTTTAGGTACAGCAACTGTTTGCTATATTACATAGGTACACTTATGTGCAAACTAACTCGCTTCGGTTGTAAACCTGGGCATACTCTATCTGTTCCGTATGTTGAAACCCTTTTTGTTAAAAAACAGCAGCTTTTTCTATGAGTATTGTGTAACTTGTTAAGAACCAGTCTACAATGTATGCAGCTACTTTTGGAATCTATTTTTCCGTGAAATTCTAGCTGGGGCGCGGTTGCTTCAAACTGTTTGCTCGCTGGTTCCCCACGGTCCTATTATTCTAAACACGCGGTTCAACCGCTGTAAACCGCTGGGCAACCGAGGTTGAGTTTTGAAGCCACCCCTTATGGAAGAAGATTAGTAATAAAGCCCATGATATACTTCCAGTCGCAGCGAGCGATTTCTGCTCGTGAGCGTGCGTAACACTTGATCTTGGGCAAAATCCGGTATTGCGCACACCAATCGCTCGCTGCGACTGGAAGTATACCATGGGCTTAACACTACCGGCCAGCTACATATTTTTACAATTGACAATTAACTTTTCTTTCATTTCTTTTGCCCATCTCCGTTTCATTCTCGAATAAATGATTAAGCATTAGGTCAACGTTAATTAAACACAGACTAGAATCTCATGATTTATTTATTCGTGACGAAAGAGGAAATGTAATTAGTGCTGACGTCATGAAACAAAATACTAGTAGCTCAAGTCAAATCGTGAAGGCGATAATATGCATGGGCAATAACAATGGCTCTGCATTCCCAGATGAAGAGGAACCTCAAGTGTTTTTTCTACTCCACATACCGGTGCTGCGTCGAGATATGGAATATTTAAAATACTGATCATTTTCGATATCGAAAATTAGTAGTACTTAAAATGTAACTATTTACTAAAGTTTTGCCAGAATTTTCATGCAATGTTTTAACAGTGTACCTTTTGCCACATATTACAATACTTCTCGGATCTACAGTAAAAATTCTGACAAGCTTTATAATGATTGCTCCTGATAATGAGCAATAATAAACAAGTTGCAGTAAATTGAAGGACTAAGCAGTACTTCATGCAGAATTTATCATATTTCTCTTTTTAAGACAATTCAATCGGCATCATCTGCTTAATCAATTTGTTCGGAATCGTCGTCTTCTGTACAAAAGAAAATAGTTGAAACCAAAGCAATTTTAGTGAAACGAATGTACTCATAGACCGCATGTGCAATGTGCGCTGTGCAAATGTACTATTATTATTATCATTTAAAAAAATAATCGTTACCCCAATTAAATTGCACATTTCAATTTGAATTTGAACTCAATTACCAAGCTAACATTTTCGATTATTTGTTTGGTGATAATTTAATCGAAGACTTCGGACTTCATCAGCGATGGGAACACTTATAGAAGGTTAGCCTATTGTTTGATGTATAAACTCAGAAGTTGATAAATCGTAGTATTTATCAAACTTTTGGCCAAAAAGATGTACAATCATCGTATGCTTGACATATGTAAACTACTGATTTTACTGTCTATGTTAAAATTATATTCATCTATTGTTCCAACTGTGTACAGATGCCCATAGACGAATTTGATAGTAATAACGTCACCCAGAGACAATTTCGATGAGCTACCTAATTCGTGCAGTACATCATACTAGGACGTAGTTGTCGTAATATGACGTAGTTGACCAGGATCGACGTATCTATCGTTACACTTTGCCACGTACGACGAGCGATCAAGTGGTCTATCCCGATTTATTTAGGATCCCTGTCCTGCTGTATTATAAAATAATAAGATTCCGATTGACCCACCCATCAAGAAGATTTAATTAAGCTAATCACTTCCAGGTTAGAGGAGAAGTAAACAAGGAAGTTCATGACCTAATAACGACGCACGTTTTTAGACAAAAAATTAAGCCCCCGACACGCCTTTGATTTATCACATAAAGCTACTATAGTTTAGAGCTTACTTACCAAACTCTGGAGCATTGTTCTGTTGATCATTTTCTGGTACGTTGTTGTTTTGTACACCCGATGATCTATCTTCCTCTGTAAATATCAAGCAAAACACAAGAAAATGTTTTAATTTACGAAAGAAACTCTTCTCGCCAATCTAACTTAACCGTGGTCTATTGGATGGACACATGATACAAATGTGTCTACATATTGTAATTAACTAATGGAATCACAGTGTTGTTAAATCCTCATAGGCCTCTCATCAAACGTCGTTTTCTCAAAACTGGATTTTTGGGAAGATTAGGACCATACCGCTTAAACAAAAATGAAAAAGTCATATAATGAAGGTTGATTTGTTTTAGCTACAGAGCATCGAAGATTTGCATGTTTTCAAGACGCCCACAATACTAGAATTTAGAATTGTACATTTATCCAAAAAGCCTCAGAAATTACACAAAGATGGCATGGACAAAGTCGTTGCCACCCAAATGGTTTGTTAAGTTCAAACAATATGATTAATTTCAAATTTCATTTAAAGACACAACTTATGAATGTTTTTTTTTAGGGAAAGAGTCATTTTTCGTACACCAACACTATTTTTGCTCTGATATCGTCTGCTACCTCTTAGTGGTGTGGTTCCTAATAGTAAAACACCTCCCGAGAACGTTTCAGAGGTTTAGTGGAGAGGTTTAGTGGACAAACAAATAGAAAAGAAAACCAAAAAGCTAAGTTTCAAACTTGCCTGCTGTGCTAATCAGTTCAAGAGAGAAGCATGGTCGTATTTCCTGTCTAGCACGACAGAAAATTCTAAATTATATTTTTATTGCATATAAACAAGACCTTTTGGTTATTCACTTTAGGTGCGACGTAATATACTGGTAAGCTTTCTAATAGGCGCAAAAATGGTTTCTAAGAAAGGAACGCATTTTCTGGAAATATGGCTCTTTAACGTAGAGATAGCGTATGTTAACCATATACACGTATACTCATGTACAACCCCCTCCCTCCCACTATTATGCCTTTGTAGCTTAATATAAATAAGGATGAAAGTGCTATAAATATGGGTGTTTTCATTCTTGGAAAAAACCGGAGTACTTTTCATAGGCATGCTTGAGTTTGTAAAAGCTTGTAATAGGTACCGTAATGAAAAACTACGGTATGGGTCATCTAAAGCTGACAAAATGGCATCATAATTTGATGTTCACTTCTAGAACCTCATAGGCAGGTTCCACACAAACCAAACAATGCCTGTCTTGTCGTCTTCAACATGGCACCCAAAGGTTCTGATTACATCTATACACCTCAAGCTTTATTTGCCTGTTTTTGTTTTCCTCTTGGGCGTCCCCTCCGACCAGCAAAATTCCTACACACTTGCTAACTGCTTTCAACACTAGTATACGGAGCATAAGTTTGTCCCATTACTTTTGACACCGGTTGCCGAAGCAACAACAGGGATATCCAATTTTGCCAAATGTTTCCAATCTGTTTACAAGTTGCTGGCAAATCTGTTCCAATTCTTTTAAAAATCAATCAGCAAGTTCGGGAGAGAAATCAGATGTCAATCATTTATATCAATTGTTCATGATAACGTAATTTTCCGTTCTATTCTGCACCATAAAATTAATCAGACTACCAAAGCAATTCCCCAGCATAGGCCCAAATCTTTACCCGATCTGCTAAAGTCGCGTAAATATTATTATAGTTGGCATAGACCATGCTCACCACAAATGACGCCCAAATCCATGTGATTAAGGTAACAATTTCTGCTGGCAAACCATGGACTGTGACTACACTCAGTCAATGCATTCTCAGTGCCTTGACATTTTACGTCTTCAAGCCAAATCACTCTGTCTCCATACCAAAGAGGACTCTCAAACACGGCCGACGAAGTAGCGAACGACCACCTAGTGTTGAATCCAAGCTGACGGCAGACCACAGCCGCTTCGATGTCGCTCCATGTGGATCCGTATGAACATATTGTGCCCCATTGTCCGCGGAAGTTGATCTCGACACGACCTTCGCGAGAATTTCTACCACCAACTAACCTTATTTGCGGTATTTCACCTGTTTAGTAAATAAAAGTTAACATTAAACGCATCTGAATATCAAAATATTTAAATAAGTTAAGTTGTACAAATCTCTCCTAACACTGGCTTTAGTGACCCATATGGTTTAATTGGGTAAAAGGAGGGCTACTTCGTTGGTCCCACAAAGGTTTGGAACCATGCAACTAAATCAAATCTGAAGCTTAAATGGGCCCATTCAAATTGAGCACCGAATTGCCGTCTGTGGACGGAGTATAGTGAAAACTCTTCCTCATCTTTTGCATTCAAAAGTTACACGAAGATAAAATTACAAAATGCTCCGATGCATATTTGAAGTTATGTTCATCTGGCCACATTTTAATCTTCACATCCAGTGGCGTAACATGCGGGGGGGGGGGGGGGCAGGGGGGCAGGTTGCACCCCCTGACGACTTTGGCCGGGAAAAAAATTGCAAAAATCATGCTAAATCAGCCGTTTTTTAGCCTTCTGACCGGGAAAAATTGGTCTTTTGACCCCCGAGAGGGACAATTTCCCAAGACTGGGAAATTTGCCCCCTCAGAGCGGGTAGGCCCGTTACGCCACTGTTCACATCGAAAACATTCGTTTTACTAGAGCGACAATGTATCCGTTTAAGCCGTTTTTTTTAATCAATGCAACTTATGCATATAATAAAAAACATACCGTTCAGATGCCTAAAGCATATCGAACACCATAGAATTTAACGGTTAGAACGTCAATCTAGTAAAACTAAAGGTTCTCGTTTCGAATCCGCCAAGGGCATTATTGCGTTCTTGTAAGCTGGTCTCCCAGAGAAAAGTTAAACTCAATTAAATATTGAACATCTGTATAATTTTAATTCGACAAAATTGTATTTGACACTTTCTTTTTGGCTACAAAGTTTCAAATTTCAGCTATAAAGCATCAAGCTTGTATATACATTTGATGGCACTAGGTAAAATATCTCCTTTTTAATAGCAAAAGGCAAGCTAGCGGAGCCAGTAAAAACAAATGTCCACAGAAATGCCGTTCTCTTATAATTACTCTATTTAATCAATGAACGTATGGCCTACAGATTTTCTTCTTGGATAACGAAAAAGCTAAACGTTTATGCCACAGTACTGCACTAATGAAAAGCAAGGCCGCTTTCATGTTCGGAAAGACTGCCTTACTGACCAGGGTCAATCTAAACCTGGGAACACCACTAATAGTCCTTAAACCATCAGGAAAGTTTAGCCAAATTGGTATCCTGAAAGGGGACAAAACGATACTTATTATTTATATCCACCACCCGTTTTGGTTTCATCTTAAGTTGAAGGTGACGTCACTGCGATTCTTATGTTGCGCAGCCATGAATCGCGCGCGCTATGCTTGAAATCATAGCATGATACGCACACGAATAAAGGCGGCACGATCGAGACGCTAGTGGGAATGCAAAGACGCATAATGACGTCACCTTCAACTTGAGGTGAGACAAAGTATACACAAAAATGCATGATAGCCATTCTGGAATGGTAGCTATAACCAGGTAGGGGACAATCAAGGATTACACAGGGTCAAAATGTTGAAAAGAATGCCACATCATTTGTCCAACCATAAGGATCAAGAAAATGTATAATTTGTACTATCTATATACAACCCAAAGTTTTGAAGTTAAGGTTAAATACAGCAAAACAGGTCAAAAAAGGTTAAATTTCAGTTGTACAGGGGTCAGTTTTTAAAGTTGTTCCAATTTAGTAAAAAGTGATGCAAATGATTGATGGAGATCATAGGATTAATATAAAGGATAGTTTTGATTGTTTTAAATGCTTACTTACCAAACAAGGTAATGCTCCATTGAATACAATGGACGTAGACCTTTGTTGCCCCTACATTGGTAACTAAGCATTATAGGCAGTCAAAACTATTCCTTATTTTAATCATATGAGCTCCACCAATAATATGCAGCATATTTATCCAAATCAGAGCAAATTTGAAATTTGACCCCTTTACGACTGAAAATGACCCTTTTTTTTATTGATTTTTGCTGTTTTTAGCCTATAACTCCAAAACTTTAGGCTGTAGATAGTACAAACCATACCTTTTTGGAATCCTTATGATCAGACAAATAATGTGATATACTTTTCAACATGATTGAAGCAATTTATTTGTCCCCCGTGTAAACCTTGGTTACCCCTACCTGGCTATAGCTACCATTCCTGAAATGCTATGATGCACTTTTGTGTAGGCCATGGTGTACTGATGCTGCATAATAAGTGTCGTTTTGTCCCCTTTCAGGATACCGAAAATTTGCTCTGGTCATGGACTATAAGCCAAATTATTATTAAGGAATGAAGCTTACCGTTACACACGATAGCAACATCATTATCATGAGAAGTGCATTGGGAATCTTCTGTGCCCCAGGGCGAATGAGGGCAATCATGAAGATACTCTTCGTCCCCATTACATGACACTTCGTCTAACCAAAATCTCCGAGATCTGTATTCAGCGATTCCGAGAGAGTCGAGCGGTATTGAGTATGCAACGCCATCAGTAAATCCCAGCTGCCGGCAAACTACCTTTGTGTTTTCATCATTCCACGCAGTGTTGCAGACATGACCAACTTCACCATGAAAATAAATCTCCAGCAGGCCTTCAGAAGCAATCGATCCTCCATATAATCCAATTGATACAGGCGAAGGAACTGTAAATGCCCAAACCGATCAAAGTAACAATATGAACCAGAACATTTGATTATACATAATTATGTCTAAATATAAAATCAATGTCTTTATAAAAAAATCATTGCCAAAAAGGATTGACACAAAGAAAACAATAATGACACGCGATCTGCGACAGTTAAGCCTATGAAAACTTCTATAACAGTCACCCAAATCATTGATAGTGATAACTTTGTATTTAAAACTTATTTATCGGCTCTGAAGAGCACCATTTCAAGATGCACGGTCGGCCTCCTTCCAATGGCGAAATCGGTATTGATGTTACTCAGCCCCAAAGCGCTAATGCGGTTTGGGAAAAACATATTTTAGTAGGGTTATAAATCAGAATCCCATTCTAGAAGTTTGGGGAAGAAGGTTTGAAGATGTTTTTCTATAGTTTGAAGGGTGCTGAATCAGAATTTTTTGGTCCAACCTCTGGGAAATGTGGGAAACTTGGTAAAATAAGGGGGTAAAAATTTGTACAGGGGTAAATTTGAAATCAAGTCAAATTGTGTTTAAATGTACACCAATGTATTTGTCTCATTATAAGGATTAAAAAAGGTATAGTTTGTCCAGGTTCCGACCTTTAGTTAAACAGATACAGCCCTATTAAGGTTCAAGGTCATCCTGGGGGTAATCGTTACCCAGTGCTCCGATTCGTTGAAACTGGTGTCAAATTGTTCGTCTTGCCTTATATTACACTGTTTGGCATTTGGTTTCGTAATTCATGGGGAAAATGTATCAAGGAACTACAGGGGTCTATGGGGGTCACCAAAACTTGACCTCAAATTGTATACAAAGTTGTCACCCAAAGAATTGAAATTAATTTTCTGCTTTAGTATGCCCAGGGCAATAATTTGACACCGGTTTCAACAAAATCTGAGCACTGGATTTTATTTTGCCCCAGAATGACCTTTGAACCTTCTTCCCCAAACTTCTAGAATGGGATTCTCGTTCATAACCCTACTATTTGTAAATCGGTAAGATTAGACGAACCTAACATGCCAGAGTGTCCCACTATCTTCAGGCCAGACTTTCATGTATAATTTGCCCTATGATTTGTTTGCCCTCTGTCTCCCAAACGTATATCAGTACCCACTTATACTACAGTGTAGCGAGGACTGGACAAACAAAGATACAGGAATCTGATTCTGACGAGGTCTGGTCTTCTGATAATGAGTCCACCGATCTAACTACTGTACTTCCGCATTATCATATCACGCAAAACAATAAACGAAAAGTAATGAACATGAAACCTTACCATTACACACTATTCCTATATCTAGGCATTCTTCCAGTTCTGCAGAATTATATTCTCCCCATAGATTATGAGGACAGCTATCTAGATGACTTTCTGTTCCTGCGCACTGCACATCGGTAAGCCAGATCGGACCAGAGCCTTCTCCGTATTTACCAGATATTGTCACAAATGACCACAACGAGAATCCGAGCTGGCGGCACACTACATCCACATTTCTTTCCTCCCATTGTGTAACTTCATTTGGGTCGATACAGACACGACTCCAAGTCCCGTTGACTTGGATTTCAAGGCGTCCTTCACTGGGTTGAGATGATCCAATGAGGCGAATCGGTTTTGGATCGGATGTAGAATCTAAACATAATATTACAAAACAGTAGGAGGTAATTTACATGTATTTTTAAAATGTATCTTTTTTCTTATTCTGTTTCTTTGTCTTTTCTTTCTTCCTTTTGTGTCGTATGCGAAACAAGCGGCACATAGAGATTGCTATGGTAGTGTTTGTGTCAGTGTATCTGCCTGTGGTCAAATGTTAACCTGAGAACAATTGCCCACTGTTTCCACATACGTGCGTCCATTTTCATGACACTTGGGTACAATGGTTCTTGGGTAGTGTCGGTGACCTTATGCAACCTTGGTGACCTCATGTGACCTTTGTCCCCATTAACAAACCACGACGGCAGACGACACATGCGTTCGGTGAACGCTGTACTTTTGTTTCTTTCATCTTCCCTCATCTTCATCTTCTTCATCTTCTTCATCTTCTTTTTCAACTTCTTCATCATCTTCTTCTTCATCTTCTTCCTCATACTCCTCCAGTTCAGAACATACCTTATTCAGTTATCAATATATTGACATTTAGTTGAAATATAGAATTGAGAATGCTATGTTCATTTGATTGTATCACCTATACCTTTTGAGGGAAGTAAATTATCTAACCACCGTACCTGGTAATTTGACTTGCTCTCGTAATGATGAACATAATAGATAGGAGGGATTGTTTTACAAAGTACAGAACTTTTCAGAACTTTTCTGTTTTTGTCGTAAATTCCGTCACCAAAATGGGTATGTTACCTTTTTTACACAGTGTACGGACTTATTAGTTTCGAACACTTAATACGAATACCCACCGTTGCAAATAACAGCTGCGATGATGTCACAGTCGTAGTTCCCCCATGGTTTTCTTTGGCAATCCTGTATACGAGTTTCGTTTTCATTACAACCATCTATGTACAACCAAACGTTATCTACTCCAAGTTCAAAGACCAACGGTGATACCATATACGAAGAACCACTGGTATACCCCAATTGTCGGCAGATTCTCTCACCATGATCAAAGTACGTCAAATCGCTTGGGCCGATTTCCGTACAAATGGCTCCCCAAGTTCCATTGAATTTAACCTCGACAATCCCTTGTGAGGGAAGAGAACCTCCATAGAGACGGAGAGCAGATCCGTCATCTAAATACCAAGAGGAAGAAAGAGACATTAACCTAATATCATGAAAATTACGGAAACGTAGGTACAAAAGTTTGAACTGAAGACCCATAGATCTTAATATCAGTATTCATCCCTATTTGGAGACTTTTAGATATTGATATTGGCATTTTTTCCTATCTGACGCTAAGCTCAGTTGGTGGAATATGTGCCCGGCGATTGGAAGGTCCCATGTTCAAATCCTTGACGGTCAGCGATTTCTTTTCTCATTGACCTGTGATTTCTGTTGTATGTGGTAAAAGCTTGAAATCATTCATCAAATTGAAACTGATTTATTGAATTAGATCCCATCTCACACAAGTTACGAATGTTCGACGGATATTTGAAGCATTTTAGGAGTTGTACTTCAAGAAATAATACACCATTTTTTAGTTCAAACAACCGATGGGTTTTGTTATAATAAAAGCATGCCTTTAAAATTACTGTATGCTAATTTGTGTGTTTGAGATAGAAAGGAGGAGAAATTCATTCTCTAATTCTATAGAAAATCGCGATAGTGGTAATGTTTCTGCGTCATAAGCAATAATTAGTTCAAATACATTGCATCCCTTTATCAAATTATTATGCTATCATGCAAATTGGTTAATTTGCATATCACATACACCTACAGTAACAAATATAATGATAAAATTGCTTAAAGATTGCCTCCAAGCTGGTTTATCCATAATGGTTTCATGCAATCGGACATATATTTTGGAGGAGACGTATACAAAGTCCAATCAGAAAATAACAACAACAACAATAACAGAACGAGAGGGGGAGAAAAAAAGAAAGTTTTAACGTGTACGGGAAAACAAGATTTTTAGAGCAAACACTGAACGCCAAAAATATAAAGAACTTTTATAAAAATAATAAATTAAATTAATTAAAACAAGAAATACTTAACGCTATGAATATACATAAATCGAATGAATACAAATTTCAACTACATTTTACTTATACCATATCTATTACTTTTCCTTTGGTCAACTCGCACATTAGTCCAATAATTTTATGATTTGACCCCACACAAATTGCAACAGAAACAATTTTGGTGTTAATATACTGTGAAATAGTCCAAAAATAATATATTAAAAGTCTACCAAAATCAACCAGTGGAACATGTAGAAATAAGGGGGCAGCCTTTGTACAGGGGTAAAAATTAGAATTGTTCGAATTGATTTAAATGATGTACCAATTTATTGGGCTACTCCTAAGGTTTAAAAAAAGGTATAGTTTGCCCTATCTACGCGTTATAGTTTTAGTACAATAGGCTCATAACAGTTCAAGGTCATCCTGGGGTAAAATTCATAGAATGGTCCGATTTTGATCGGACTGGTTGTAAACTGTTAAATTTGTCCCACTAGATAAGTAAATGTAAATAGATTCTTTGTTTGAACTTTCTATATAAGAATTACAGAGCTATGACTAGTGACCTCCCATAGACCCTGTAGCCCCCAGTCACATTTTGCGTTCCAATTATTATAGATGGTGCAACCAGTATATTTTCGGGTTCTGTACCACTAGACGAACAATTTGACACCATTTTTTTATAACGAATGGATATATCTGAAAATGTACCCCCATTGTGACCTTGAACCTATTTTGACTCATAACTATTAAACTACAACCTGCAGATATGGCAAACTATACCTTTTTTTAATCCTGGAAATGTAACGAACACGTTGGCATACTTTTCGGCGCGTTTTGATACTTTTCATATTTTGACCCCTGTATAAACCTTACCCCCTTAAAAATTTTTAAAGGTATTCTCAATACAATTCTGTTGGAATTGATTCTGTTGCAATTAGTGTTGGGTTAAGGCAGCATTCATTCTATTTTGATTGGCCTACATGCAAAGGACCTGGCAGGAAAATCATAGGCTGATGAATTGTAATTTTGCGATATTGTGTGTACATAAGACTCGGTTTTCATGAGGTATTCATGCTTTCCTCTAAAATTGCCATAAAAGGCTAAACATGAAAAAAAATCCAAATTGGGAGTTTGAGTTCTAAGTAGCAAACCAACTATAAATAATTCATACTACTTCAAAATCTCACTTGGGATTTATAGTCATGATAATGCAATAGGTCTTTCATTGATGATCAGAGTTACTATAACAGAAGTGGTCATTTGGGTAGAGTTCAGAGCTCGGGGCAAATCAACGTTTTGTTCCGATGTGAAAGCAGATATAGTCCGGTGGGGGCCTAAGTCCGGGGCTCCATAGACGATAACGGAATAAAGCGTGAAACTAATGTTGCGTAAAGAGTCAACTGAATCGATTACCCTATTGTTCACCATTGTTCCCGGACTATGAGTACGCCGGACAATGGTTACTTCTACACCGGTATACAGTGTACTTTGTTCTGGTAGAGTAAGCACAAAGCTATGATTTGGAATATATCACTATGAGCCAAGCCTATATAGTCTCAATTCCCATGGCACAGGTCAGTAATTTCCGTTCACTAGTATATTAAGAAAATATGCCTACTGGTTTTGGAGTATGATTTGTGATACCCAGAACACACAAGGTCAATTCCTGTAAATGCATAACATGTAGAGCTCACTGAACTTTGTCTTCAGTGGATGAGCGTATTATAGCTCATAGTGTATTGGGGAGGTCAAACATGAATGATTGAATGTTTATGCTCTTCTTTTCTATTTTATGTACCCTCGATGGAGAATTGTTTAAAATGAACCATTTCCCCCAAGAACGGGAAATTACTTACAGGGTAGATAGAGATAGATATTATCAATACACATCAGTATAATAAGTCTCTTTCCCGTTCTTGGGGGGGGGGGGGGTTGTATAATAAAAATTTGATTTCCCATTGAAGCCTACACTTAAAAATCCTCTAAAAGTGCCATTTTCTTCAAAATATGAACATTTCGTGTTTTTCAAAGTTCGGATCAGAAAACTTCACATTTAAAGTTATATGATTTGTGAAAATGCAGATAACGCAATGTCAAAACCGAGGGCGCTTCTCTCTGTTTATCCTGCCAGGTACTTTATACATGAAAAAAGGGAACAAAGTTAGAATACCTTGATCAGGACAGAAGTCACTTGCCGGTTCTAGATTGCAATACTCGTAGCGCGTAGACGGATCCGTAGTGAAACACCAAGCTGAGGTGTCTCCCTGGTTAGGATTTCGGCAGTAGTTGTGATCACCAAAGCCGTCATACTCAGAATTGTGTATTCGATTATAATCTACAACATTATGAGAGTGGGGCACCTGCTCCGTCCATTTCTGGCAAGTTTTTCCTGATTTGGTCACTGACATTTGCCCACGATAGTCATTCGCATGTGCCGCATCCGTGTAACATTCCACATCTTGTAGAACTTCTGTCAATTACCAAATCAAATTATTCATGCTTTATGAAAGAAATGGTACCTTGGACATGTCAGCATTTTGAAATGAACAATGTCATCATAAAAGTTTTCACTATTTTTACATGATCTCTCACAAATGTAACATTTTTTTGTTATATTTGAAAATTGAACATGTAGATTCATACACCTTTGATCAACGAGAGATATCAAGTCATCCATATTTTTTGTAATATGTAGGGATTTCATGTAGATTAGATGCTCAATAGATTCCCTACCATTTATTTGGTTACAGAAATAACTTAAAAATGAAAACAAAAGGTGATTTGTATGTGCTTATATTTCAATAGAAAACATAAGCTGAATTTCGTATTTGCTCCTATACAAAATTAGAAATTTCAGAATTTGTGTACCAAAGATACAGTTCTCAGCTTAATCCTTACAGATGGGAATATTTTTGATATAAGGCTTTACACCAGTGCCAAAATAAGAATTTTCACATTTTCGGGATTTTTGAAATCTCTCGTTGCACCTTTAACGTGATCCATGTCAACCCTGATACTATGTTAAACGGTTTCGTAAATTTACACGTACTGTTTATAGTAAACGCTTGTAATGTTACAGATATGGTATAATTTCTTTGCGGTGAACTGAACATTTTTGTCGATTTTTTGAATAAATAAATGCAAATATTTATATAGCGCTTTATACAATTAAGTCTCAAATTGGCTGTTGAAAATTCGACAGCCAATTATAACGGCACACAGTATCACTACCCCTCCCCATTTACAACTGGGTGAAAACAAAATTTACAAAATACTCTCCTTTGAAGCAAGAAACTTCAATGTATATTCATCAATCTTTCCCTGGATAATAAATATACATCCTTGTCTACCTGGAGTAGTTAAAATTTCCAGAAATAACATGGTGTTATTTATTTTTTTTGGGGGGGGGGGGGGGTGCATGGAATTGATGTTATGGGTCATATTACCCCGCTGAAAGTAATGTTTAATTTACTTGAGGAAACCTAATAAAATACGTTTATCGACATCTAACATGTTAAAACACAATTAGTTGAGCCTCCCTGTACAGTAAAATACATCCACCTGTTATTGAATTCCAGAAATGTCGAATATTTTATGTAAATCTACAAGTATAACGTGGTATTACATGAGGGTATAAGCTGGTATATACCAAATTATACTCAAATGATAGAACATGTTTTGCTACTTAGGTCTGTGGTAGGCCCATATGACCTTGCAAAAAGTCTGCCCAAAATGTTTGGTGGTTTCTAGGCAACATTGATCTGCTGATTCCAAATCTCGAGGATGCAACTTTGGCATCCTTGAGCATTTTGAGATAGAAAAGGGCTGGGGTAAGTTAACAGGGGCAAATTGGTAAACATGTCATATGGGGTTGAAAGATGTATAGGCATGTTTATCTGGATTATAAAAAGGTACATTTTTAAATTGGTTTCAAATTGTTTGTATGTGAACGCTATAACAGCAAATATACATTTACTACTTAAGTCAAACAAAATACCAAATACCGGAAAAATACATAACATGTATTTCACATTACTCTCCAACAAAATTAAGAATTTGCGTCCATTTTGAGGAGAATCTGCGCATTCTTAAAAAAGGGTGACAAAGTTGCGTCATCAAGATTTGGAATCAGCAGGTCAATATTGCCTAGAATCAAAACAGTGTGCGCAGACTCATGTGCAAGGTGCGATGCAACGTCATATGGGTCTATCCCTGGACTAACTCGAAAAATTCCCCGGGGAAATTTCACGGGCAATGTTTAAATACGATGTCATTTAATTAGTACGACAGGCTAACCGAAAGCCTCACCTAAGTAACTTTTCACGAACCTTAAAGCTCCAATTTTCAAAATTTCGTACACTGATATTATTGTAACCGTTAAGGAAAACAAAAGCATATAAGTACGAAAATGATATACGAAACAGCAATGGCTTTACCCTCATCAGCAACACACGCGTCACTGGACGGTCCTATATTACAATATTCTGTGCGAATAAATTGATTCGTAGTATAACACCAAGCTGAGGTGTCCGCTTGGTTTGGATTTCGACAGAAGTTGTGATCACCGAACCCGTCATAGCCAGTATTGTGTGTCCGATGATATTCTATTACATTTTGAGTGTGAGGCTCTTGTTCCGTCCACTTCTGACAGGGGGTGCCAGATTGAGTAACTGATACACGTCCACGGTAGTCATTTTTATGTGCCTCATCCGTGTAGCATTCCACATCTTGTAAAAGTTCTATTGATTAATTAAGTCAGATTAAATTGAAGAGTGAGTGAGTGAGTTAGGATTTGACATGTTCAACTATACTTCTAAACAGAAAAAAAGTTTAAGAAGCAGGAGGAAACCGGAGTATCAGGAGAAAACCTGCGAGAGACTGGAAACCAAAAACACGTAAAGCCTCAAGCTCGACACGAGGATCGAACTTGGGACCTCAGTGGTGTAAAGCGAGGAAAGAACCGCTATGCTACCCGCTCCCTTTAAGTTGAAGAGATGATGACACTTTGGCCAGTCTTTTTTAACACTTAACACACCATTTACGCTCCCATAGAACCTGTACTGCTGGGACACAGCGCTATCGATTCCGTTTCCGCATCGCTAATTGGCCGGCTATTCTTAGACATGCGCTACTTCATGAGACTCCCTAGTAGTCAAACGCTGTGTTAAAGGCTCTGCGATTAGCTGAACAAGGAATGAAAAAACGGTTTCGCGGTACCTTGGATATCGCGAAAACGACGAATCAGGTGTCGATCTGATGTTAGAAATGGGTTCTTGACAAAAAAGACCAATTAGCTCACTAGTTTTGTAAGCATGGCGTGTGGCATGACATGACAGCAGCAATCGAGAATTGAGCCAGCTAATAAAGTAAGAATTTTTCACGTTTTTTCGTCTTTTTCCAAATATAAACCTGTATTATAAACTAGTCAGCTAACTAGACAATTTAGTTAGGAATATTTTGGTGCGTAAATCGTTACGATAGGCCAAGTATTTTGCGCAATATCCAGTGTACAAAAATCCAAATCAACGCTATTTGACCGGGTCCGAATATGTTAACAAGTTGTTGTGTACGTGTCAGCCACTTGGGTAGACGTTTCATATAATATAGAAGTCCCATTGATGCAAATGAGGTATTACAATTGATTCCGCCATGCGCTGTATGGCGTTGTGCAGTAGCGCTTGACGGAATGAATAGCAATACCTCATTTGCATCAATGGGACTTCTATATGAAACGTCTACCGCCACTGGGGCATGTTACCGTCGAAAACTTGTGAACTCCCTAGCGCAGTGAAGATTTGCCAAGGTCGCGTGGCTCAAATTACTTTCTGACCGTGTACCGTAATTTAACAATGGGCGGCGCTGTGTGCCAAGACAACACGTAAATGGTGTGTTAAGTGCAACAATGACTATTTCGGCGATTTTCGAATTTTCCTTTTATCTAAAATACAAGTCTCTTTTGAGGTAAAAGGAATCAAAAGCCGTCAAACTGTTAATTTGATAAGGCGCTAAGGGGCATAGGTTCCAAATGGAGTCACAATACAATGTTAAAAATATTAATACTGACTACTGAAAAACTGAATACTTGATTCAAAGGACTGTGCTTGGCCTTTTCCTAACCGATGGGAATGATATTTGCAATAGTCTAATCCTTATGAAATAAACCTTTTGTTGATATCAAATATGTTGAGATATTTGTTAGGTAACTATGCAAAATGGCAGATACAATCAGGTGTCCAGAACACGATCCAGTTTTTTACTCAATCTGTATGTATTATGTGTGAAAAATTCCGTCAAAAGTCATACCTTAAAAGATTTGCAATTACGATTATAATAATATTTATGAAATACATAAGAGTGTCAGCCATACCCTTGCAAATAACAGCCAAATATTCACTATCGGATGGATCACAGCTGCTACTATCCAATGGATCCAATTCGCAGTCTTCCAATAGGTCACCTTCCAGACAGACTCCGCCGACGTACAACAAAACTGGTAAGTGTTCACTATCAAAAAGGTCAGGTGATACCATATAAGATATATCACCGCTATGGCCCAGATGTAGACAAACCCTATTACTGAGGTCCGTGAATGTTGAATCTAAGCTTGCGCAAACAGATCCCCAGGAACCGTCAACCTGAACTTCGACGCGACCTTCAGAAGGACGAGATCCCCCAACCAGACGGTAGGATAGAGGTTCCGAGCCTAGAGAGAAAAATTTACTTCTCATAAAAAGAGGCAAACGACCAACGACTTACCCAATTCTGACATTCCAATATATTGTATCAAATGTACTCACTATGTTTCCCATGATTGTAGCTTGAAGTATCCTTTTGTGGGCATCTTCTCTATAGAAGGGGATAATATATCTCTACTTCTGTTAGTATACCACAAACCTACTGATTCCCACAGCTATCTCCAGTACGATTCTTGACATCTTCCAGCGTGGAAGAGTGACATGCCCTCATTACGTATTAAAACCTATTGAAGGGTGATACCTGGCATATAATATGGACATTTCTAAACACCCACACGCACCCTACATGCACACCTTTATCATTTTATATAATTCCAATCTATTTGAAAGAAACAATTACTAAAAAGGAATACCTGTATCTAAGTAAAACCTTACCTAAAACAACATTCACATAAAAGGTACACGATACACTGTTCTCTACTCCATCCGTGAAGGTGTAGACAACAGAAGTAGTGCCAAGATTGAAAAATGATCCCGACTGGTGACTTTGCGTTGTAGTCACATATTCAAGGTCATCTGTCGCAGTTGGTTCTGTCCAGGTTACGGTTGTCCCATTGGCCTCAGTTGATGAGGTAGTAGCTGTGATGTTGTTAATGCAAGCGACATCTGGGGGAGATGTGTCATCTGCAAAATAATATGAAGTCATAATTGTTGACCTTAAAGCAATAATGTCAAGCTTTCACTGTTGTATCCACAATTATAGTACATTTGCCTGGATATGAGCTGGTATGGAATGCTGTTCAGATGACAGATGTGCGTATTGTGCGATCTTTGTATCTGGGATGATCAACATAGTTTCCCGTCAAAATAACCAAAGATAGTCGTCACTGACAACATTTATTGTCCCTCTCAGGCCTCTTTATTTTACCCTCCCTTATCTTTTCCCATTTCCCCTTTCTCCCTCTACTAGTCTCTCTCTTTCCGACAAATAATAGAAAAAGAAAGGTATTTTGGGGATGAATTTGGAAGGTCATTAGATGAAAAAGCTATATGAAATATAAGAAACAGAGGTGTAAAACATTTTATCAAATCAGGGTCGTACGCAGGACTTATTTGGGGATTGTGCGGGAATTAAAAAAGTGGTCCTTTTTAAAAAATGTATACCTACCCTGATCTAAAATGGTCCTTCTGGCTCCTTGAAATCTCATCACACCAAATAGTGGACCTTCTCGGCAAATTTTCTCAACATTTTGAACATTTTTATAAATTTAATCTGCCAACCTTTTCACCTTTGATGGAATTTAGGCCGACCCACGTACGGGCCTGTATCAAATATTTCTAAAAAATTAGACACTAAACACGAAATATACATAATTTCAGGGTTCCTTTATCTCTTTCATTTTAACATTATTGAACATAAAGTGCTTTAATTTTTAGGAATGAATAAACCGCCAAATGCACTTCGATGTAGTTGGAGCCGGTGTGGCAGGAGATATAGTCCTCCTGGCTCACAGTCCGGGAACAATGGTGAACAATAGGCAATCGATTCCGTTGACTCTTCACGCAACATTAGTTTCACGCTTTACTTCGTTGTCGTCTATGGAGCCCGGACTGTGATTACTTTCACACCGGTGTGAAAGCAGATATAGTCCGGTAGGAGCCATAGTCCGGGGCTCCATAGACAATAACGGAATAAAGCGTGATGACGTGAAACTAATGTTGCGTAAAGAGTCAACTGAATCCATTGCCCTATTGTTCACCATTGTTCCCGGACTATGAGTACGCCGGACAATGGTTACTTCTACACCGGCCTGCCCAATTACATAAGCATGATAAGCCTGATATGTCCCTAAATGGCACTCGTACACTTACCTGAAACTACCACATCAACTTCATCTACATGACCAAAAACAACAGCCTGGCATTGATAGTCCCCGAATCCTCTTCAGACAGATCGAATATTTCTATTGTATACTCCGTGGCAGTATCACAGCTGTGGCTTCGAGGTTCCCTCAATTTGCTTCTGTCCTGGATGAAGAGTAAGGACATTATATATATTCCCATGGTAGGCCTTCCATACGTAGAAACGTAATCAGCTCCGCCTTCACTGTGGCATGTCCGTCAATTTTACTACTCAGGTTGCTACAAGGTTGTTTTCGGTCATCCTAATATATTGAAAGAGATGGTTGCCGGCTGATTTTGCAATTAATATTTATGTATTTTTCTCATTTACCCGGTGTAATCTTAGGGCTAAAATATTTCTGATTTAATTATGTAAATGGTCATTTTACGTAAAATTACCCCTTTTAATTATCAGCTACACTTAATGTGTTATTATAGTGTTTCCCGTTAATTGATTTTAATAAAGTAGACCACAACATTCGCTGGAATCTGATCGCTCAAACCACCCAATTTAATTAGTCTGTAACTGATATTCACTTTTTTTTGTGTCATTGTAGTTCAACGTTGTGTCATTGATTTTCGTCCAATTACTATAGATCGAAATAAATCGTCCATCAATATCAAGACCGAACACATTAAAAAAGCAAATTCGTAAAGTTGTTCTTTAGATGTCTAATCAAATTTCCTTCAATTTAGTAACTAAATGACTAATAGCTTATTTTAACAATCTAATAATTGGGAGGTTCTTTTATTTCGCCATGTCCTCTCTAAACGTCTCACCTGTGTCCTGTGTCCTGTTTTAGCGTTCTTTAGGTTTTTTCGCTTGAAAATAGGCAAGTATAAGGATTTTACCCAACTTGTGTGTTAAGAAATAACACGTCAATACGATATAAAAATATTTTTGTTTGAAGTTGATTTTTCACGAAGATGGGATAAATGTCCGGCAAATCTAAACTATGCTTTCAACATATCGATAATACATTTTGGTTTAAAATGAATGTCTTTCATTCAGAAAAATGTGCTATTTATTGGATAACAAAGTAAAACGTTTATAATATCTTCCTTATGATTGCATCCTTTTTGATTGGCCCCCTGAACAATAAAATAGCGTGTCTTGAAAAATAGCTAAAACACCCAAACTTTTTCAGTTACCCGTACATCCTGTTCAAGAATTCGGCCCAGTTTTTTTTAAGTGATTGTTATTGATTTTCTACTGGACACGCTATAAAATCCAATTTACCGGACAGGAGTACCCTAGACATTCCACAGACACTTTGTTTTTTTGTCTATTGACTTCTCATGTCATACAACGTCACCGATGCCGTTTTATTAATAATTCTGCTCAAAGGCCATCTATTGGCAGTAGATTATTCCTTTCATTCAGACCGCAAAAGAGTAAAACATCTTTTAAAACATATTAAATTAAAAATTAGCCTGTTACACTTTAGAGGCCTGATACGTCGTGTGTAACGATCTTTTCGTGCTCCATCGCTGGGGATCACTTACTTCCTTCACTAAAAATTTATAAAATTTATGAAACCAAAAAGCGTATCCCCAAATGAAAAAAGGTCACATTCTTTAGAAATGAATAAAATGTCAACTCAATTTACTTCCGCAGAATGTCAGTGCCAATATGTACACGTAAACTCAAGCCAATAATAAGCTATTATGATATTCAACAATCAATCTAAAACCACTTCAGATCTCTTCTCAACAAGGTATGCAGGTCCATTTTACTGCCTACACTGTTGAAAAGATTTAAGCTATATCAGGTTTTATGACTTCGCCGTATTGAGCTCTAGTATATGTTCATAACTTAAAGGGCAACATACTCACCTCGCTCATGATTTTTAAAATGTAGGTCGCTGAATGCCATTGCCTTTCTTGTAAATTGAATAGAAATAGGGTTTTAAGACAATAACTTGCGGATCTAGGTTATGCACAATTAGGTCAGTCCTTGCCATGGGCTTTTCTTCATGAATTGTCCCTTACATGTTCTTTTCGAAAAAATTATTAATCATATGGTCAAAGTTAATTGAACACACAGTAGAATCTCAATATTCTTTTATCGCGAACGAGGAAAAAACTTGCCAATGCGGCAAGGACATAACATTCGAATTCTATTCAACTGCGTGCACATTATAAAATAACAATAGACCAGATGTAAAAGAATGTTAAGTGCGTTCCCTGGCCGATTATTGAATATCATTAGCTCCATTTTCGCTTGAGTCATGTTTGTTATCCATTGTCACTGATATTCTGAAATAAATTGAAGGTGACTTTCTTCATTTTTCTAAATAATGTGCACTCTTTTCATGTGGGGACACAGCTTTTCGTGTTTAAGATATATTGTTTTAATTTTAGTGAAGGCATAAGTAATCCCCAGCGCTGGCGCACGAAACAATTTACATAAAAGGCCAAAAGTGTTTATGTTACAGGGCCTATTAATAACTGCGGTCTCATATAAATAACCCTATCCATATCCATTAACGACAATGTTGCCTGGTCCTCCGGTTTTGGTAATCGTTGCGGCTGAATGAACTGCAATGGAAACAAAATCAAAGTTATTGGTTTCTTTCTAAGAATCAAGTTTACCATATAGATTAAATTTTACCCTATTGGTCACCATCGGTATGGCAGTCAATATGCTATGTTCAAACAACAAGATTCTTGCCCTTGTCCCTGACTTTCCTAGCGTTGAGAATCAAATTATCATTACAAGATGAGAGGTGTTCACAGATTTGAAGAAGCAAAATTGCACTCTTTTTAATCCTTGACCAAATGACCATTGAACACAAGGTAGGGTGACTATACACTGCAGTGTCACCAACGGTCTATTCCCTCGTCTGTTCATAGTGTTCTACCAATATGCATAGGACCTTTAATAGATTCAAATTAGATATGAATATTTTATAATATCAATGAACACACAAGGTTCAGAAAATGCCCTCTTAAGACGCAAGAAAATTATTATAGTGCAATGGTTGATCACAAAAAGACATTTAATTTGGACTATAAAACAAGATTGCATTAATGATAAACTAAACAACAATTGTATATTATTGTTTAATCAGTTAACCTGAAGTTGGGTTGAAAAATGGTGTTGTAGCTCACCGATGACATGTTTATACAGGAAAGAGTTCACCTTTCAGGATTCTTCTACTTATATACAGAATATATTAAGTCCTAATAGTCTGGATACTACACACTAAAATTTATTCATAATCACAAAATGATTTCAAATTGTACAATCGGTTCTTAACCGCATATAACGTATTGAATGTCAAAGTTGTGTTTTTCAAACAGATGTTATTTCACAGAATCCTAGAGTGTATGAAACATTTCATTTGATTGCCATGTTCACTAAATATGGCGGATTAAAAGAGCTGGCGATAGATAACTTGCCCATTGCACCCAGAAGGAATACAGACACATGAACGCCACAAATAGCCGCTAATTGAATTGTACGGGTTGTTAGGGTTTACACTGCTGTTTGGCTAGAAGGAGTAGTGCTGTGGTGACCGGAAATCTTTTTTTCTTCATGTTGCAATACTTTTGTCTAGTTTGTCTAACAATATCCAAGCACCCCTTTTGCCTAAAAGAATGTATGAAGGATAGGTAACCCCTTATCCCTAGGTCATACTTCATACAGGAGAAATGGGGGGGGGGGGTAATGGTGTTTGGGTGAGTATTTTCAAAATGACGATTATCAAAATGTTGCCATGTTGAAATATTGCAAAAATTTACACCTTTTACAGAGCAAACTCCAATATCGAATACAATATGATATCAAACTATTGCTTCATTGTGAGTGGAAATGGATTTTCATGTGGTTTACTAAATTTATCATCAGACATACCAAATCGAACAAAACTACTGCCGAAAGAAAAAGGTGCAACAAAAGATTTCAAATAACAAGTGTCCCTAAAAATGGTTGAAATTCTGATTTTTGCACTCGTGTAAAGCTTTCAATCAAAAATATCCCATCTGAAAAGGTTAAGCTGAGAACTGTTTCTATATGGTGCAAAACAATTTGAAATTTCTAATTTGCTCTATAGGAGCAATACGGAAATTCAGCCTATGCTTTATATTGAAATAAGCATATACAATCACATTTTGTTTTCATTTTTCAAGTTATTTTTGTAGTCAAATAAAAGGTAGGGAATCTATTCTAGTGTCTTATCTATATGAAATCACTACAAATCACACAAAATATGGATGCTTGAGATCTCTCGTTGCACCTTTAACCCTTGTCTTATACCAAGTCTTTGGGAGATTGGTTACCACCTCTCCAAAATTTGTTAAAAAGCACGAAATGCTTATAAAAGACTTTGCTCTCAGTGAATAGACGCGGTCCTCCTCTTTCCATTATACCAAAATAACTACCAGTTCCGACATCTATAGCGGCGTCACAATGATACAAAGTACGCGAGTCGGCCAAAATGTATCAATCAATTATTCTATACCTGGACGCTTTTGACGAGAACTTAAAGCGTTTTTTTCGTATCGAGTTTAAGTTCGCTACGACCCGTAGTACTGGGGGTAGTAACCACCCTTCCTCTCAGAAAGACGAGGATTAACATGCATTTTTTTTTTATGCTGCCATCAGGAAATCGTCACAATCATTTCGCTTCATCTAAGCCGGCAGCTGGTCAAGCACACTATCCTATCAGCATTTAGACTATAATATTACCCATAACAGCTACCCCAATATCGTTTGGGTCGACGAAGCAAGCTAGGTAAAGCGCCTTGCCCAAGTGCACAACACATTAGCTGCTTCGGGGATCGAACCCGCAACCTTCAGATCATAAGTCAGCCGTCATATCCACCGGACCACATGTGCCCTCACACAATAAAATCATTAGGTATAAAAAATAGACATGGCCTTCAAACGAAAAGCAAACAAAACAAAAAAGCAAACCCGTAACTAAACTTGAGCTTTTTGAACGAATGATTGCAAAAAATCGAGTTTGTTTTATATAACTTGGCTCGTCTAGTTCGTCATTGGTCGAATGAGGTCAAAACTTTCTTTTTAACATTTTTTTTCTATACAAAAAGTACTTAACTCTTACTTACATACCTACCTGGTTGAGTTTTCATTAACAACAAAAAGGCACCCAAATGATCAAAATCGAGTGCATCATCCTTGTCATCCTGAGTGGCGAGCCGTAGTATTATTCTCCGATTCTCCAAACGCTTGTTGTTGACTATGTACTACTGACGCAAACCCAACTTTTAAAGTACGCAAACCGTCCAAAGTATACAAACCATTCAGAATTGTAAATATTTTCGAACGTTGATATCGATTATTGAAGAATCATAATACGGCGACAGGCTGCTGGTATTACGAAGAGTCGGTATGAAGGCTGTCGCACTTTAATGAAGTTAATATTCTGGTTAATATTGTCCTACTTCATTCGTACCATTTTTCGTTTGAAATATAGTAGCACTAAAAAGTAAGAAATATGTAGTGAGGTCAAATCTGGAAAATACTAGTTATATTTATTGGCGATAATGAGTTTATCAAATGGGAAAACATAGTTATCACTGAGATCGATAATACTGTTTGTTTGTGATAAGATGTTTTTCGAACACGGCATGGGTATGCCAAGTGATGATACAGGGCAGAGATTGTCAGTTTAATATACGGCTATGGAATATGAACCAAGATTAAATATGACATATTTATTATCTTAGACATAAGTAAATATTATTGAGATCATGTTTTTGAGAGTTACATAAAATTATTAAAATGTCTATTTTAATAAAATAACAAATGCACACTCGTTGATACAATAAACACTGGCACAGTTGTGATCTGCACAAAGTTCGACTCTTTCTGCAAGGCACAAACTGCACGTCGTGCATCGTATGTTTAGAATTCCGCCACATAGAGGCCATACTACTGGACATGTCGCGTGCCCCTGATATATCGTCATGTGAGTGCAACAAAGTCGTATCTGCATATTTGTCATTTTGCAGAGTAAGCCGTTTCGTGTTCAAATTTCTTTTGTTTTTTATTGTTTTTTAACATCTTATTTCTTTCATTAAAAGTTTTTACTTTGATTTGAAACTGCAGTACCGCCGAGAGGGGGGGTCAAAGGGGATAATTGACCCCGGGCCCGGGGTCCTAGTAGGGGAGCAGATCTCAAGTCAAAACGCACTGAACCGGAAAGTTGAGTACATATAGGATTTTTTTGGATAAAATGAAAGATAAATATTTGAAGTCCCCCCAAAAGTTTTTTACAAGGTTTTACACTTACCATTTTAAAACAATAGGCTGATTAACATAAAATTTGCATATATTTTTAAACACTTAGGACTTGTACAAAATCTGCTCTAACTAAAAGACGGAAGTATCTTTCAACATGCGACTTGTTGCACTTTGTAGCCAATATGCACGAAATTCAAAAGACATACCTTTTATTTGCAAATCCATCGCTCTTGAAAAAAAAAAAAAAAAAAAACATGTGCCCTCACACAATAAAATCATTAGGTATAAAAAATAGACATGGCCTTCAAACGAAAAGCAAACAAAACAAAAAAGCAAACCCGTAACTAAACTTGAGCTTTTTGAACGAATGATTGCAAAAAATCGAGTTTGTTTTATATAACTTGGCTCGTCTAGTTCGTCATTGGTCGAATGAGGTCAAAACTTTCTTTTTAACATTTTTTTTCTATACAAAAAGTACTTAACTCTTACTTACATACCTACCTGGTTGAGTTTTCATTAACAACAAAAAGGCACCCAAATGATCAAAATCGAGTGCATCATCCTTGTCATCCTGAGTGGCGAGCCGTAGTATTATTCTCCGATTCTCCAAACGCTTGTTGTTGACTATGTACTACTGACGCAAACCCAAAATTTAAAGTACGCAAACCGTCCAAAGTTTACAAACCATTCAGAATTGTAAATATTTTCGAACGTTGATATCGATTATTGAAGAATCATAATACGGCGACAGGCTGCTGGTATTACGAAGAAGAGTCGGTATGAAGGCTGTCGCACTTTAATGAAGTTAATATTCTGGTTAATATTGTCCTACTTCGTACCATTTTTCGTTTGAAACATAGTAGCACTAAAAAGTAAGAAATATGTAGTGAGGTCAAATCTGGTAAATACTAGTAATATTTATTAGCGATAATGAGTTTATCAAATGGGAAAACATAGTTATCACTGAGATCGATAGTACTGTTTGGTTGTGATAAGATGTTTTTCGAACACGGCATAGGTATGACAAGTGATGATACAGGGCAGAGATTGTCAGTTTAATATACGGCTATGGGATATGAACCAAGATTAAATATGACATATTTATTATCTTAGACATTACGACTTTGTTGCACTCACAAGACGATATTGAGTATCGATTGTAACATAGAAGCCCCCCCCCCGGGGGAGGGGGGTCTTGGATATTGGTCGGGTACCCATGCTCGTTCCAAAAAAGAGGAACTAGCTGCAAATGCGGGACTACCGCTAGGGGTATCAAATTCACAATAATCAAGTTCTAGTCCCGGCCGCTAGGTGAAGGGCCTATCAAATTCAGTTGTGATTGTGACTGGTTCAATGATACAAATAGGAAACTTTAACTTAAACATATCAGCAAAATAACCCTGAGTGTGTAATTTTTCTTGCAGTAGCACAAATGTCACTTTTCTTGTATATTGGCTATTTAAAAGATATATCTTTTATTCACGCTTTGAGAACAGGTCCCGCAAGGGGTATAATTTCACTGCAAATTGATCCCGTTAGGGGTATATTTTAATTAAAAACAAATATAATTTCACCAAAAACGTGTCCCGTTAGGGATATATTTTCACTGAAAATTGGTCCCGTTAAAGGAAATATGTCAAGATTTTTGTCAAGCTCAGTTTGACTTACATTGATAAAATATATGTACATACATCACGAATTCCCGAAAAAATAATACAATTTGATGTAAAATTAACAAAATAGAGGCATTTTAATTTTTGCTTTTTTGACATACGAAGAAAACGGGCGGATTTTTCGCCACGGCTTCATTGATCAAAAGCGCCCAATTTTGCTCTCCTCGTGACGTCAAAGTGATGACCAAAACATCGTGTTGACTCGAATTGTTATTGCTGACACTGTAATATTGATGGATTAAAGGTCCATGGCCCGATCGCAAATAGCCTCGTCCCCAGAACCCCAGATTTTACCGGAAATGGTTATTATTTGGGTGTCTAAAGAAAGCTACTATTTTTCTCATTTACCGTGTGAAATCTTAGGGCCAAAAGATGTTTGGTTTGGATGTTATGAGCGAAAATGTACCCCATTTTGGTCGACCAATATTAATTTTACACAGTGCTCTATGGGGCTTACAAAATCACGTTTTTAGCGCTCACATCAAAAACGGATTGAAATATCGGCCCGAAACTTTACAGGTGGGGTTTTTGGGTCAAGGTAATCCAATCAATATGAAAACTTTATATAATTAAATCGGACCATCCCCCTTTAATGAAAGTAATAATAAAATTTGAAAATAAGTTACAGAATGACATATTTTGTTTCATTTCGTTGTGTTTTAATTATTATTGAAGTGGCAACACTGCGATATGATGGTCACAACGACGTAAATTATGGATGGTCATCACTTTGACGTCACCATTTGCCTGCGATGTGGATTTGTCGGAATCGTTTTCGAGTAAGCTATTGGGCGGAAAATTAAAAGGGCAAAATACTCAACAAATGTGGACAATTTTCAACTTATTTTGATTTATATGTAATCTACGTTACTTAAGCTTTCCATCCATACCAAATTTTCTAAATATTCAGAATCATGACATATTTCCTTTAAGGGTCACTTTCAGAACCACTGGAACGAGCATGGGTACCCAAGAAACCCTTGAACATATATAGAAGGTACGTTTAATTCCAGGTTATTTAACGGAAGTATGTAATGTAGAGTGCCAAACACCATAGATTTGATTTACAAAAGTCATCTGCCTTCGGAGGATGGCTAGAAGTGAGCGAGATACGTGTAGTGTACTATCGTGCTCACTTTGGCAACAGCTACGATAAAGGTGCATCTTGGGTAGAATGCTGCTCACTACCAATACCCCGTATCCTGTATGTTCGTAACTCAAGGCCGGGTCACGTTAATCAGTGACTAGTAGAAGCTCATAGACCAAAAGCAAGGTCGGTGCTTTACGATTAGATACGCATCTGCGTTGGTTGAAAATAACTTTTTATTTTAATATTGTTGATGTTGTTTTTTGTTGTTGCTTTGCTGTTGTTGTCGTTTTCTTTTAGTTTTATGTTTTTTCAATATTTATTTGAAGAAGAAGTTGGAAGCATTTGAGATGCGATGCTACAGAAAAATACTTAATATCAGCTGGAAGGATAAGATCCGGAATGAAGAAGTTCTGTCAAGAATCTCCTCCTGCCACTTTCAACCAAAAAAGGATCCTAGCTCGTATCACTGCCTCGCAGCTGACATGGTTTGGTCACTTGTGCAGAATGAACAACATCCGCCTACCCAAACGCATTTTTATGGAAACTGTCGCAGGCACAAACAGACAGGGAAGACCAAGGAAGAGATGGGAAGATGACATCATTGTGGGCACCACCTTCCACAAGGCATATTTGGAAGCGCAAGATAGGAATGGATGGTCTAAATTGTTCGAGGAGCCAACGTCCTATGGGACATGGTGCATAGATAGATAGATTTTTACCCAGTGTGTGTATATATAAGATGTACTTTTTTGAGTGAAGTGTCATATAAGTTGTCATTTTTACTTTTTTACCGTTTGGCGAAGCCGTGTAGTTTACCCACTCAACTGCGAATGGTGAACATGTGAAAAGTATCACAAATCGTTGCTTAAATGTTTACACCATGCAATATTTGATGTGAACAATTGATTGTATTGCTATCTTTTCCCTCTCCAAGTGCAAAACCAGCTCAATCAGCAAGACCTCTTTGGACCTCATTTGTTAATGTTATGTACACTTACACATTTTCTACCGTAAAACGTGGCGTCCGTTTTAGACAGGTAAGGTATGCCAGTGGATTCCGAAAGTAGCAAACCAGGGAGATTTATTGTCTTACTAAGTTCCTTTTGGTGTACGAGTCATCCACATTTGCCTAGCCTTGCCCAAGGCTGGTGGGCTCTGGAGTCAAAATAATGTAGCCCTTTGCTCTTTTACTATGCTGTCTGAGACTTCAGTAAAAAAATACATCGGTCCTCGGACGCTTGTGTCGCCTGCCGTCGCGGTTAGGAAATGATAGGCCTAACATGACCCTTTGACATTATATGTGACTTGGACTTCATCAACAAATGAGGGATTCCCATGTGCACCTAGATTTAAGTTTGCGTTCCAATTGAACTTCAACTTTTCAAAATGAGGTCAATTTTCATTTTCAGCCCTATCTTACAACTTGAGTCCTCACATGACCTTTGAAAATTGTTATATGGACTTTGACCTCATCAACAAATGAGGGATCCATGTTGAACTATGATTCAAGCTTGGTTCCAATTGAACTTCAAACTTTTCAAAATGAGGTCAATTTTAAATTTTCAGCCTATTTTTACAACTGTGACATACATGACCTTGACTTGACATGTGACCTTTGGACCTTCATCAAAAAGTGGGGGATGCCATGTTGCACCTGATGACCCAAGGTTGGCTTTAATCCATCAAAAAGTATGAGGATTATTACAGGCAAATGATAACTCTTATTCACAACAGACAACAACAACAACACAGGCCATCAACAACAACAGACAACTACAGTGGACAAAGTGAGTGATCCCTATGTGTCTTCCTGCCTTAGGGCAGCGACACAAAAAAAATAAATGACTTTAGTGTTCAATGGTGTGTCTTATACAACTAGTACATTATCAGTGGTCACTTGTAGGAAAAAGTTAATAGCACAAATCAAATTGGTTCACTAATTATTCTAATAGCCCCCATGGGGACTTCTAGTAATAGATTTTAATTGGACCTCCTCCAGTCACCAATTCATTACGTTAGCTGGTTTCACAATCTTGTTTCCAAGTAGCTTGGTTTATGAAAGGTGTGCCTTCATTTTTATTCTAGTGCCCCTACGAGCAGCATGAGAACAGCATAGCCTAATTATTTAGCCAAAAAAGCATGATCTGTGACCGTGGCAGCTATGGTAATGGTGGGTGGAAGACAAATTGAGGAGTACTGTCATTATTTTAGGGCGATGGCCAACTTTGTGTTCAAGATAACAGATGGCCTCCTACTTATTCAGTATTTTTAGTATCTGTGCTTGAGGGTGTTGGCTGCCAAACTGCAGCATATATTCTGATTCTGGGTTTGTTTTAAAATAAATACAATCATACAGTGCCGGTATACGTATTACGAACACAAGCGCTCCAACGACTGCTCAAGTCTAACATTAATTTGCCCAGGAATCTTTGAGTACATCAACTTGTTTGTAGTCTATCTAGAAGTACCCTCGCCCCTGTGACCTAAAAGCCACCGAGCGCGCTGGGTACTGGGTGAGAGTACTTCGGTGGACTTACTTGTTGTGGAGACAGACGACCAAGAATTTGCTATGGTAAAAATGACCCTTATAAATTAAAGCCTCGCCAAGTCTACGAGGTAACCTGAGAAACATAAAAAACTCTTAGGGCACTTATTTGGTCTCATTTACAAGTCTTTCATTTTAATATCTTGCGAAAAATACGTTTGCAATCAAGTCTGAATTAGCAACACGTTTTTTGAATATCGCAATATTGTCACTATGATATTTATAATATCAAAGCAAAATTATGAAAGGTCACAAAAATCTTACCCCAGTCCAAAGGAAGTAAAAAGGCCAATGGTAATGTATCCGTAGGATTTCTAATTAACAAGGTATAGGTCAAAATAGGTCAACGGATATAACACCAAACCTATTTTGTACATGAGCAATTTTTTTAAAACTCTTCAATCTAAATAAGAATGACCTCCATTAAATTCATCTTGAAAAAAGATTTCAAAACGTATAGTTTGCATTCCAGAGATTAGGCCTACATATTTAATGCTGATGACGTAAATACGGTTCATATAGGCCACCTAGAAAATAGAGTTGTTTAAGATTCAGCCATATTTATACCGCAAGGTGACATCTTAGATATAGCAAACTATACCTTTTCAGAATCCTTGTGCCATGACGGATAATTTGCGACTACATGCAATTACATAGGGGGATTTTTTTTAATTTCACCCCTTTAAAAAAGATGTTTTATCCTTTAACCTATTTAGATCTACACATTCTTAATTAGCCATTGTCCAGCTACATCACCGTTGACCCATTTTGCGATATTTCATAACTTTAACGATGCATTTTGGAAATTTAACCCCCTTATGTGACCTCTGACCTCAATAACTCAAATTGCCCAATTGTGACAAAGTGGCAACCGGTGGATTCTTAAACTAGACACCCTGGTCTATGACTTTCAGCAATACAATTTCAGTAGTATATAATGAGTTCTTGGGTGTTTGGTCAGTACCGCACATACCATGCTTTTGCTGTTTAAAGACTACACAGGTGATTTCTGATTTTAATGCGTTTCACATTTTTCTTTGTTGGGCTCATATTTCAAACAAAATACCTACCTCTGTTTCTGTTATTGAAATAGTAGGCCGACAGCCAGACCAGAAAGTTTACCCATACGAAAAGTACGAACAGCTGACCTCAAGGGCTGAAATTCAGGGCTTCAGATCTGACAAACTGCTTGGACAGGAAACGTGGTGAGCGCTGGGAGAGACGGTCCAGGGAATCGACTTCACTCATTCCAACAGGAAGGCATGGAAGACTATAAACCGCCTCACCGACAGAGTTTCCAAACCATCGAAGTATCCTGTGTCTGCCAACTCAATTGCTTTGAACTCCTCGCAAATGGTCGTTTCAAGGACATTGATAAGGATCACACTCGCTCTGTTAAAAAAGAGATCACCAAACTACGTCGAGCCCCCGGCGTGGAAGGGTCACTTTCAACACCCATGAGCTCACCTCTGCTATCAGCCAACTTAAGAGTGGAAAGGCCCAGGGGCCTGATAACATACCAGCGAAGTTCCTGGTGCACTGCGGCCAACGATGTCTTGAAGGCTCCAGGAGTTCTACACATGTTGCCTTACCAACCAGTCCTTACCCAAGATCTGGAGGAGGGCTATCATCGCACTCCCCAAACCAAACAAGCCTGTTGACAACACTAAGAACTACCGCCCAATATCAATACTGTGTGTTTCCTTCACACTCCTTGAGAGGATGATCCTGGCCCGGCTGGAGCCAGTCGTCGAACCTCATCTGCCTGACGAACAAGCAGGGTTCCGCAGTGGCCGGAGCACTTTCCATCAGATTGAAAAACCCACAAATGGTATTAAGAAAAGCGTCGTAAGGCTGCGTCATCTTGGTGGAACTTACTGCAGCATATAACACTGTGTGGCATGAGGGCTTGACACTCAAGCTTCTCAGCACCATCCCGGATCGTCACCTTGTACAATTCATATGTAACATGCTTGCAACCCGTAGCTTTGTTCTTAAGACCATTGATGCGCAGTGCAGTCGTCTGCGTCGTCTGAGAAACGGAGTACCACAAGGATCTGTACTGACTCCCATGCTGTTCAAATTGTATATTACCGATTTACCTCAAACGACATCTAGACAGTATGGCTACGCCGACGATCTTGCCCTTCTTCACTCGGACAGAAGCTGGACAGAAGTAGAAAGTACACTTACGGCAGATATGGCCCTACTTGTAGCATATCTTAAGACCTGGAGACTGAAGCTGAGTGAAGCCAAGACCGCCGCTACTGTCTTCCATCTTAACCCCAAAGAGGCTCATCGCCAGCTTCAAATCAACCTCGATGGAGCGCCTCTGCCATACAATCCTACACCAACCTATCTGGGAGTGAAGCTTGACCGACAACTTACATACCGGCATCACCTCGAGTCCGTATGCGCTAAGGTATCTTCGAGGAATAACCTCCTGTGCCGACTTGCTGGATCCTCATGGGGTGCCAGCCCAACGACTCTATGCACCACCGCCTTGGCTCTGGTCCACAGCGCTGCTGAATATGCCGCCCCAGCATGGTGCAATAGCTCTCACACAAAGAAACTGGACACAGTACTCAACGAGACCATGAGAACCATTACTGGCTGCCTTCGTCCCACTCCATCTGAGTTTCTACCAGTGCTTTCAGGCATTGCACCTGCAGTGCTTTGGAGAACATCACACACATAAACTGGTGAACAAGGCTCTGTTGGACAACAAGCACCTGCTGCATAATACTGTCAAAGAATCACACCTGCTCGGCAGACAGAGACTGCGCTCTCGTCGACCTTTCTGTCGACACGCCGCTAAACTCTCCAGCTCCTCATTCAACATCTTACAGACATGGAACACTGCCTGGCTAGATACTCTAAGACCAGACCAACTCACTACCACACCTATGACAGAACTCCCACCTGGTAGTAATCTTCCACGCAAGGAATGGGTCACCTTGAACCGGATTCCTACAGGATTCGGTCGTTTCAACAGCAATATGTACCGATGGGGGCTGCGACCATCTCCAGCCTGTGAATGTTGTTCTCCGTCACAGACTGCGGATCACATTCTCAATGAGTGCCCTACCTTTCGTCCACCGGTGGATATAGATTTCTCAAACAGTCAAACCCCAACCAATCAACAGTGAGCTGGCTCCACCGGCTTCAACATGTCATACGCAAGAAGAAGATGGGCTGAAAGCGTCTTCCACCCAGATCACCAAAATGAATTGCTGTCGGACCTGGGACGTGGCTTACCCAGAAAAGTGAACGCCTTAGCTGATTATTGTCGGATAAGCGTCATATCGGTAAAAAATTAATACTTCTGTGAAGAAATATAAATTTTAAATATTTTATAGAAATAGTGTTAATTGATTCGACTATTATCAGCTAGAGCATTCACTTTGGATGTCATTTGGATATCTCGGGAAAGCCACAGCCCAGATCCAGAAGCAATGTATTTTTATGATTTGGGTTGAAGACCCTTTCAGTCCATGTTGTCAGTTGTTCCGGCGCTCTTCGTGTGAACAAACCTTCTGGGCTTTTCTTCGTGTGAACAATCCTTCTGGGCTCTCGTCCTATAGGTTTTAGAGACTAAGAACACAAGAATACATTTTCAACTGGACTCCAATGTAACCTTTGCAGAGTTTTAATAATCTATATAAATCTTAAGTAAAACTAATTATTAAAACATTAATGATTCAAGCATGCATTTATTTTTTGGTTTTCAGATTTTGCCCTTTTTGTCCCATACAAAGACTGGTAAAGCTTATATCATATTTATTATTATGGTTTCCGTTTTGACTTTCATGACATAATTTCAGTAAATTCTATACTCAGGTTTAGAAAAAAAAATGAAACAAAGCGCACAAAAGAAAAGCGTTAATTTGCCAAACTACCCACAATAAATCGAATTTTAGATTTAATTACGCCAAATTAACTACACGATGTCTTAATTGGCAAAACGAGCTTTAAAATTGGTAGAATCCAGGCAAAATGAAACACTTCAAGGATTGCTCACGTTCTTGTAAAAACCTGCCGGATATCACTTCAGGGTGATGTTTATTTTGTCAAGTCTTGATCTAAAGATTAATGTTTAATGGAGACTTAGAGCCTCAGATTAAGATAATGGATTCGAAAATCGATTCATGCATTTGAACATGATATCCGTGGGGTTTGACAATGGGAATATACACATAATTATATTGAAAAACGTCGGACCTAAAACTAATTTCAATGGAGAAATTATTGTGCGAGGTGCAAATTCTTAAAATTTCCCTGAAAAATATTGGAATGCTTTCTTATATAATGTATAAAGCTCATTGAAGATTGTACAACATAGTTAGCGGTAAGTTACAGAGTACACGTGTACAAGCAAGTTGATCAAGTATGATCCCTATTAGGACTCCATGACATCAGTATCAGTGGTTGATCAATATCATCAAATCTTCTTGCCGATTAATCTTCTGTTTAATAAAAAAAGAAAAACAAGTGACCATTATAAGCTTGTAATATAATAATTAAGCTATGTAATAATTTGAAAAAAAAAAAAGAATTTAACGAAAATATATTATATCGTCATTTTACTACCTAAAAATGGAAACCATATCTTGTCAAAAAGGAAAGAATATCTTGTCAAAAAGGAAACAATATCTAAATTGCAATTTATGAACATGACTTCTTACCACACACTTTCGAGCTGATCTAACGAACGATTTCACTACTGTGTGAAGCTTGTAGGCTTGAAGACCTGTCTTCTTCTGCAAAAATTAGAACAGTTTTCCCATACACTTTAAATATTATTATCCATGGAAAAGGAACTTGCCCTATAAATTCATTTTAAATTACAGAGGCTGTTCAAAACTATCAATTAAAATTTGTCTTTCACAAAATGAAGGTACTTGAAATAACTATATATTGGAAGCATTCTGACCGTTTTCACATTGGCTATATCCTCGTTTTTTTGGGCAATGGCACTGCGCCCTCAAAGAATCCATCATGGAATTATGCGCCAATATGCGCCTTTTTTAAAGACTAATTTCGATTTGCCAGTTTCAAAACCCCTTGTGAATACAATATAACAAAAAATACACGTTTTTAACTGAAATTTTGCTTCTACTATCCAAATGGCTGGTCTGTTTTAAAGGCACTATCAGTGATTTGCTAAATCAGCAAATCAGATTTTTGCATGTATGTAACAAGTACAGGTATCCTAACATACCCTGCAAATGATAAGACCAGAGCAACCTAATAAGGACAGAATCGGATATTTTAGTCATTACTGTCCGTACGGACACTTACTACAACACGTAATTGAATGGAGAAGCGTATCTTGAAACACTGCCGTTTTCTTCCTTTTCTGTCAATTATACAGCTGGAAAAGGTAACTTATGAGAATTCTACAGACTTATCCTTCACTTTGAAGCTATTCCTACCAATTTTAAATATTTTTCAAATTACTGATAGTGTCTCTAACTCCAAATTTGTAGTCAGATGCTTTTGGTGATATGCTTCCATGTGTGAGAGAGAAAACATATGAAAAATCGGACCTTGATTGGGTCACCACCTTTAAGTCTTGCTCTGTTTAGACTTCAAGCAACGGATAATCGATACATAAGAGTCTTTGATTTAGAATACCAAGTACAGATTCTTAGTCACAGGTTATACGTACCACAAATGACACCCACGTCATGACTGTGGTCACATTCCCGGTAAGCAAACCATGGGCGATGTCTACACTCCGCTAGCGTGTTTTCATTGGCCTGACATTGCACGTCTTCAAGCCAAATAATTCCATTCCCTTGTCCAAACATAGCCGATGAAGTGGCAAACGCCCACCCAGTGCTGTATCCAAGTTGACGGCACACCACGCCAGCTTCGGTGTCACTCCATGTGGATTCACGTGCGCAGATTGTACCCCACTGCCCTCGGAAGTTGATCTCGACACGACCCTCGCGAGAATTACTTCCCCCAACTAACCTTACTTCGGGTGTTTGTCCTGCCAAATAAATAACCGTAGATAGGAAAGAAACAGTAAGAAAGGAAGAACGATAAGAAGGAAAGAATGGAGGAAGGTAGGGAGGAAGTAGGAAGGAAGGGAGGGAGGGAAGGAGGAATGGGTGGGAAGGATGAGACAAAAAGAGGAAAGAAATTTCAAAGTTTTCTGCCAGAAAGGAACATAAATTACAGCACAGTGGTCTATTAGACACGGTGTAAAAACATTTGCTCATAATAACAAATTGCATGGTCGTTATGAACTGTAATAAGTTTCCTCAAGGTTATAAGTAAACTTTGAACAAAACAAAAGGCGCTAGGATCACGAAATGTGCCTTTAAATCCTATGGGTCAAACAAGGGCACGTCAAAGGGAGGGCTGTGAAGAATTGATACGGACCCCAAGACGAAACACAAGAGCGGGCTCCATAATAATAATGCCCATGTTAAAATGCGCGCGTAACTTGCAGTCATGAGATTACCATAATGTTTTCCATAAGAATGCAAAGTGTAAGTAAAATGATCTGAAGAGCGGGTTGTTTCCGACTCGTTATTCCAACAGGAGATAAGTTTACTCCCCCGATCGTATGCCACTAAATGTGACGAATCCCTTTGAGTCTATCACTACAGTGGAATGTGCCCCGGGAATGAACCTTACCGTTACAAACAATGGATACATCATTTCCATGCGAAGTGCAATATGCATCTTTCGCTCCCCACGGTGAATGGGGACAGTTGTGAATATACTCCTCATCGCCATTACACGAGACTTCGTCGAACCACGTTTTAGGCGTTCCCACTTCAGAAATTCCAAGAACCTCGGATGGTAGCGAGTATGAAATACCATCAGTAAATCCCAGCTGTTGGCAAACTACCTTTGTGTTATTTTCATTCCATGTTTTGTTGCAGACGTGTCCTACTTCTCCGTGAAAATATACCTCCAGCAGGCCTTCAGATGGAACTGTACCGCCAACTAATCCGATGGATACCGGGGAAGGAACTGCCAGTGATACAAATGCAAAGATAAAAATCAGATATAAATGATGATTTGAATGCAATTATGAAAAGGCGAAGAATTGGAGGTTGGTATTCTGAAATGGAGTCTAACTTTAGACCTGGGTTTAAACCAGGGTTAGTCCTACATGAGTGGACCTTTTTCTTTTCAAAATACTGCTAAAGTTAATTGTAACGAGTGAGAAAATTCTTCATGGATGGGCCGAAATAGCCCATCCATGAGGAATGTTCTCACCCGTTACAGCAAATTTTTTGAAAGGAAAAAAGGTCCACTCATGTGCGCCTAACCCTGGTTTAAACCCAGGTCTAAAGTTAGTCTCCCTTTTAGAATACCAGCCGGAGTGTTTAGTAATAGCTACAGAAAAAAACACAACAGCATAAGCAAGCATTACAACAAAATATATTAAATACAAACATTTATTTATTCATTAAATATGCACAAGTTTTGAAACAAACATTGTAAACGTATTAAAAAAGTACGCAGAACTATACTTTTTTCGCCAAAGCCACAGATTTCGGTCAGTGATACCTACCATCGCAAACCACCGCTATATCGAGACATTCTGTATTTGCACCCCTATGTCCCCATAGACTATGAACACAACTATCTATGTCACTCTCTGTACCGGTGCATTGCACATCTGTAAGCCACACTGGTCCAGATCCTTTTCCAAATTTACCAGAGCCTATAACGTGCGACCATAACGTAAATCCAAGCTGACGGCATACAACATCTGCATTTCTTCTATCCCATTGTGTAACCGAACTCTGGTCTATGCAAACACGTCCCCATGTCTCGTTGATTTTAATTTCAAGTCGTCCTTCATTGGGTTGAGATGATCCAACAAGGCGAATCGGTCTTGGTACAGGAGTAGAATCTAAATAAAAATAAAATATTAAATCTTCTGGCCTATATCGTTCTTTAATATAGAGTGGTTCAAAAAGATAACCCGAGTTTATTCGCCCCCTTAATTCCGTAGAATTTTTGTTTTTCCTATTATTGGTGAGTATGTTTTTTTAGCATAAACATGAAAACAAAACTCTAGGTCTAGCTTAACTGGATTCCAGTAATATGGCGCATTATAATGGCATGTGTAAAACTAGTTTCTTCACGGGAGTTCCGTTGCTCATAAACATGATTGAACACAATGAAGACATGTAAAGTGGCACTCTTGTGACAGTCATTCTCTCTAGAGGTAATTCTTGTTTTGTCCAAAATATCCGTCTGTTAAGTATGGAACGATGAACTGAGAATGGTAGGTACAGATTAAGAATGTTTGGCAGAGAGAGAGAGAGCTTTTCAGGTCTGAAACTGCAGTTGCCAAATGCCGCGCGTGTGAGTTTAATCATTGTTACACAGGCAAGTTATTCATAAGATGAGAGAAAACGCTTTGAAACACATTGGATCTGTTGTCAAAAGAATGAAAGTACGTCCCAAAACTGGCGGTCACCTGCAGATAGTGCAGCTGCTCAAAGTGAAATTCGTCAATATCCGAGAGTGAGTAGTAGACGCAAGGGTGTGCCCAATATCTTCATTCTTACGCATCATGCGCATTGTGAAGAAAAACATCCATCGGCCCAGGATAACATTCTGCAGTTGGCTCATTAACAGGCCTCAGCGTCTATTGAGACAAGTTGTAATTGTTAATGAAAACAACTTTACGATGAAGTCCGTCAAAGGCCCATGAATATGCTCCTAAGGGCAGCCTACCGTTTACATTTGTTTATGACAGGCCTGACGATCATCGAAAACTGTAATTCTGGTAGCAGCAACTTAAAATAATGCCCTCTTTATTGATGGTAGTTGAAATAGAGCTGTCTACGCAAACACTATTTGGCAACAGCGTATGGAGCTATTCCACCGGCCTGGTTTGAACGAGATGAAGCTCCAGCAGCTCATGGAAGAGTATTATATAGATTGTATTTAACCGGCTTCAAGAACTCAAAAAGGGTAGTTGTACTTGGTGATGCTGAACTCAAATATAGATGCTAATAAGCTTGATAATGATCAGAAAGGAGTAAACAACAAAGGAATTTTTGGCTCCCTCTATGGGCTAATGTGCTGCCTACTAGGCAACCGGTAGGGGAGTACCAGTGAAGGTACTCCCGAGTAGCTGGAGAAGTACTCAACTACTGGTGGCCTACATGGATACCTGTCAGCCACCTTGCAGGCAACTGCAAAGTACACTATATGACGGGTACGGCGAAGAAACATAGCTGTTATGCACCCAGTGGCTTGTGTACTTCGCAAGTACTCAGTTGTAGGCACTGCATCAATAATGCAATCAAGGGGTACCACTGGAGTAGCGCTAAGAGTACATGGAATAGAGCCCAAGGTCTGGGTTACACCGTAAGAACTCTGCTGTAAAACCAATGGCAGTAGGTTGAAGACAGAAAATAAAGCCAAGAAGCTCCCGTGGACAAGTCAGTTTTATACAGGTCATCTACAATGGGCCATATCTTGAGATCCAAAGCTAGACCTAGAATTTTCTTTTCAGGATTGCTTTTTAATACCCTATTCATAAAAAAGAGTATTTCTATTGTTGGATAACAATTATGCTGGAATAAAAAAAAAGTAAATGCCAGTATTTATATAGCGCTTTATACAATTAAGTCTCAAAGCACTTTACATTTATTCCGCTGTCACTAGGATAAATCGCATTTTCACATATTGAAAATTCGGCAGCCAATTATAACGGCGCACAGTATGACTACCCCTAATAGTCCATAAGCCAGTATCTGTACGGGCCTTAAATTCGAGTTTGTTGCACCCACCTGGTGATTAATTTTCCAATATATCACCTTAAAGGGGGTGTCCCCTGACTAGGATTAGGTATGTTTCCGCCCCGAAATGTTGCACATTAGCGCGTACTGCCTATTTCAAAATGGCCACCATTGTTTTATGAAAAACTGCTATTGTATTTTCGTTATAGATAAGAACTTTGTCTAGGACTAAACGAAATGACGTTTTTCCTTCCTAAAGTAGGCTTAAACATTTAAGTGTCCAATATGGCCGCCGGAAGGAGGCAAGTTTTGTTAAATGTACTAAAATTGCCAAATTGATGGGGTAAGAATGCGAGTAATATTTTGAGAGCACCAAAAAGAGAATTGATGACATTTGTATATTGCGGACATGATCTTAACTCATGAAGGCGGCGATTATACCCGCTCCGGGGGACATAAATCAAAAAGAAAAACGCCCCTGCAAATCTTTTTCGACATAATAAGAATCATAAGGAAAACTATTGACAAAATTTTTCCGCAATACTCTCTCGTACTTCTGGACAATTGCAGACCACTCAACACTAGTCGACGACGGGAAGGAAGATGATCTCGCCAGTAAAAAGGGAGAAGGAGCTGGTGGTACAAGTCAGAAACAAAGATAGCACTTGATGTGCTCGAAAGAAAGTTAGGTCATCATATTTAAATTTTCCTTCTACATATAGACAACTTTTTCACTTCTTTATAAGCATAGTTTTTATTTTTACTGGGAAACACCTATGACGTCACTGAGTAGTCCTTAAATACAGTCCACACCCATTTATTATGATTTTATTGTATTAGGTTGATATGAGCTGTTGTCTTCCTATGAACTATTATAGAGTCAGTTTAAACTATGTTATATAGCCCAAGTAGTAACCAGCTATTGTGACAGCATTCTCTTGGACAAGTCAATATATACCCCACTTCAATAGTTTTTACATCTTGGAAATGATTTAGGGGCATTATTAGAAAGTGTTGTTTAAAACATCGAAAAGATGGTTAGGGCTGCTTTTCTTCCTGATTTACGTACTCTAGAGCGAATATAATCACCGCCATCTTTAACAACAAGCCTGTACGTAAAATATAAATGCCATAAATTCTTTTTGGAGCTCCCAAAATATCACCCACACTGTTAAAAAAATGTCCGTAAATTTACGGAAATTTCTGGCAGCAGTATTTCCAGTCATTTTTAAGGTAAATTTACAGAAATTTCTGTCAATTAACGGAACTTTGACAGTAATTTTACAGAAATTTTTCTCATATTATGGAAAAAAATATGTATTTTAACAGAATTTTTCCGTAATTTAAAATTACGGAACCAAAAAAAAAATCCGGAAATATTGCTGCCAGAAATTTTTGAAATATTTCCGTAAATTAACATTTTTAGCTATTTTTTATGTTTTTTGTTTTTTATTTTTATTGTTTTCTAAAACAGATTTTCCGTAAATTTACGGAAAATCTGTTTTCTTAATTTACGGAAATTTTTAACAGTGCAGGTTCTTATTTCAACAATTTGCCATTTTAAGTTCATTTAGCAAAATATGCCTCTTTGCGGCGGCCATCTTAAAGCCCCCTTTAGGAAGTTAAAAACTTGATATCGCATAGTCGTGGATATAATTTCTATCTGTAATGAATTTTAATGGCGGTTTTACATAAAACAATAGCGGCCATTTTGAAATGGGCAGAACACGCTAACGTGCAGTTTTTCTGAGCGGAAACATACCTCATCCTAGTCAGGGGGACATCCCCTTCAAGGTGATATATGGGAAAATTAATCACCAGTTGGGTGCAACGAATGAAAAATCCAATGATGGCAGCTTATGGACTATAACAGCTCCCCATTTACACCCGGGTGAAGTGAAGTGCCCAGGGACACAACACGTTGGCCACGGCGGGGCTCGAACTCACATCCTAATGATCACGAGTCCTGCGCTTTTCCACTGGACCACGCGTGCTCTCCAAACAACAACAACAACAGCACAAAATGATTTAATATGATATATTAAAGAAAACGTACATCTAATTTTATAGATGATTTTATGTTTCGTTACCTCCATGGGAGCTATTCAACCACTTTAATTACTGAATAATTTCTTTTCAATATAGCAATGTGGGTATTGTGTGTTCGTAAGTAGGCTCGTGTATGCATGAAGTTATTTAATACCTACCGCTGCAAACAACCGCCACGTAAGTCGAATTCTCACTATCACAAGTGTAGCGGTTTCCATAATTACCCCAAGGTTTATTCAGGCAGTCCTGTATACGGGTTACGTTTTCCTGGCAATCACCCACATTCAACCAAACTGCACTTAATCCTACTCCAAAGAGAAACGGTGATACCATATAGGAAGAACCGCTGGTATAGCCCAGTTGACGACAAATAATTTCACCATAATCACGAAAGGGTGCATTTCTGGGACCAATATCCCCACAAATGGCTCTCCACGTGTTATTAAACTTGATCTGGACAAGGCCTTGTGAAGAAGAACCGTGGATTAGACGAAGGGCAGATTCGTCACCTGAAAAAGACGAATGAGTAAACAAGGGGTTGTACAGAGTGGTAAAAAAAATACACTTTTAAGCCCATGATACACTTCCAGTCGCAGCGAGCGATTTCTGCGCGCGAGCATGCGTAACACTTGGTCAAAATCCGGTATTGCGCACTGCAATCGCTCGCTGCGACTGGAAGTATATCATGGGCTTTACACAATATCTTCAAAAATATTTGATATGTCTACCCACTTTTGAGAAATTTGCAGACAAAAGAGTGTAAACTTTTTGGACCACTCTGTATAATTCTCGGAATTTACAATGTGACATTTGTGTCTCCCGCGCTTTCTCCGCAGAGGTTTATTTTCGCACCTTCACATACCGAGACTATAGGAGACGCACATATCAAGGAAACTGTTTGTATACATGAAAATTCTGTACCTCAGGGTCAAGAAATTAGAAATTAACATTATTAAATCAAATTGATTTAGGTAAGAAGTATGTATGCAAATTCCCATTGACTTGAAATTGTTTTGTGTTTTACTAGGATTTGTACGCTGTGGAAGTTTACATTGATAACTTATTCAATCATTTTATTATTCGAAAATGACCTTTTATTGTTATTAAAATGAAAAAAAAAACATGTGGAAAATCGACACAGAATGATAGAGGCCAAAAGCAAGTTTGTCTCAGAAGAAATGTGCAAATTGCAATGCGAAATGTTGTGTTTTTTTTTTAGAAAAAATGCAATGCGAAATGCGTTTTTTAATGCATTTTTGACCCACTTTTTTCAATTTTTCAGCCGCTTCGGTCAAAACCAATTTAAAAAAATGCGCGCGGTCTTCTGAGGTCTTAGGTCTTTCTTGGCCTAAACATTAGTGGGTTCGTCATAAAGAGAGAGTGGATCGAAAATATCGTCTACGTTAAACCTCGTGTTATTATTTTAGCCGTCTTCTGATTACATTACATGACATTTGCCTTTCGCTTCCAGTGCTCGTTTATACAAATCAAGCACTGTCATTAATACAGACGATCATCGATATCGACATATCGATCATTTATTGCACTAAAGTAGTGGCCACCATTGATGAGGTATTGATTGACAGGTGGCTTCAAATCCAAATCACTAGTTGGTCGCTAACTTTCCGCCCGGTTGGAACCGGTTGCTTTTGAAATAACCACGGTTCAATCACCAGTAACAGCCGCTCAAACGGTGCTTGTTTTTTGAAGCTGTCCCTGCGTTTTTTTTTTTTTATGACAAGTGTCTTGGTGTGAACTCCCTCTGTCTCTCAAATGTGTCTGTTTTTATTTTGCGATCTTGGTTGTTTGTTTGGTGGTTTTGGGGCGGCGCGAGCGTGCACGCGCGCGTGTGTGCGATTGAGAGAGGGAGGAAAAGAAAACGTGGATGTAGGTTCTATAATAAAGCGATGATATTCATCTACGTATATTAGAGAGTACCCGTGTTTCGGATTAAGAGGTGGAAGTGATCTACATGTATGAACAATGCATTCCCTTGCTTTGCACCTGGATCACATTCTACATGTTTCTGCTTCTGCTTCTGTTTCTGCTTGATTACTATAACAGCGCCCTACTGGACTTTAACGGTACAGTGGTCTGGGTCAAAGTGTGGCAGAAGTTATATTTTGAAGTTAGTTAACACTAAAAGTGCCCAAGCTAAAAAACTTCCGTTAGTGCCCAAGGAGGGTTCCTAGGGATCCAACCGAGATAAAGCAAGTAAATGGGGGGTCATGTACAAACCACCTAACAATAATAAAAATGAAAATCCGAACTTTGACCTCAATTGAAATTGTCACTCTTCGGAAAAAGAAGTTTGTACATTTTCATCCTCAGCAATTCCGATATACAATTTTTAAACCAAAATAATTGATTATATCTACTCTAGACTATTACCCATTCAAATAATTATAGCACAATATATCCAAATTTATACCATCTTGTATTTTTCCCACAAAGTTCAATTCACCCTGGTCTCTCCCATAGACCTGCACAGTTAAGACCACGGTCATGACAAAATTGCTATCAGCATAAATGATATTTTGATTTAAGTATTATTAATTATTATTTAATTGCCTCACAAGGTATATATATATGTAAGCAAATAAATGCCAAGATTTAATTACTTAAATTACAAAATATCTTATTTGTTCCCTTCCCGTTAGTGCCCAAGGAGGAGGTGGTTCCTATAGGACCCAACCTAATTATGCTAATGAAGCCGTGGACGAATAAAAAAATGTTGGTATCAGGAGAAGCGCATTCATAAATCAGACAAATAGCAAACAAATCCCTGAATAAATGAATGAATAAATTAATTAATTAATGGGTATTTGGTGTCTGGCTGGAGTGATGGACAGATGGATGAATGGATAGAAGGAAGAATGGGTAGGCAGGTAAACGAAGAAGCCGACGAGCGAGCGGTTGAATGAACGGAAGGAGAAAAATGGAAGAATAGATTGATAACTAAATGAAGTGAATAGCCTGCTTGTTTTTGTTTTATCGATTAACAATATTTGCTCAGTCCTACCGTTGCAAACAACAGCTAAATAGTCATTGTGAGGAAGGTCACAGTTTACGAAATCACTTCCCCAATGAGCAATCTTGCAATCTTCTAGGCGGTCCTCGCTAGTACAGTTTCCTCCAACGTGCAACCAAATTGGATTATAAGATTCTCCGAAGACATCTGATGCGACCATATACGATGTACCTTCACTGTAACCCAGCTGGCGACAAACCCTTCCACTCAAATCTGTGAAAGGAGAGTCAAAGTTCAGACAACACTTCCCCATCCGATAAAACCTTCAAATTGCATCTCGACGAGACCTTCAGAAGGGCGTGATCCGCCAACTAGACGAAACGGTCCGGGTTCTGAACCTGCAAAGATCAGGTAAAAGTGCCATATCATTTGTAAAACACAAAATTTTATGCAAACGTTATAGTAAATACAATATAGGAAGCATTCTGTACTGGCCACTATTGCGAAAGGCACCTGAATTTTTAAAAATTACAACAACCGCCTGTTATGAAAAAAAAAACCTTTGAAGAAATAGGTATTTCATGTAAGCTAATAGGTCTAATTTAACCACTATATGCTGTGCTTTATTCCGTAAAACATGATTTGCTGCTCCCCACAGAGTAAACTAAGTTTCTAGTGTATCCAATATCGCATACCTAGCAACTAATATTATCAGATGCGTTTGTAAACAAAAGTTTGCATCAGGGGCGTAACAGGGGTCACTTGGCGGGGTTGGGCAATTTCTCGGTTTTGAGGCAGATTTTCCCGGTTGGAGGTGGGTTTAAGGCAGATTTTTCTGGTTGTAAGTGAAAATTTACAGGTGAGCAGGCAAAAAAAGGGCTGATTTACCATAGCTTTTCTTCCTGGTCCTTCCCGTTCAAAGCCCTCTGGGCTGGCAACCTAGTGGTTTGCATTGTTTCAGCTAAATGTTCAGGACAGGAGACATTTGCAAAAATTTTCTTAGTTTGAAAATACTTGGGTATTTATTAATCCTTTGAGAAAAAAATATTTAAACCTTTTTATTTCCTATACCAACACACAGTAAAAGCTACAGTATTTGGATCGCTCTCTGGCTACAATACCGGAGTGCCCACGTGTCCCAAATTCACAACAGATGATTATCGGGCCATGTACAATAGAATTAGGTAAAAAAAGTTGTACCCGTTGTTAGCCACAAATTTCGATCCCAGATGGCCTATAAAGATGACCCCGACAAACAACTAAAATTAGGGTGTTTTTTTTTTGCACCGACCCAGCATGTCAGTAATTATATGGATTAAATTCTGTAAAAAACAACAAAAGCACACACACACACTCAACAACACACACAATAAAACATAAAATCACGCAAATGGAAGAAAGGAAGGGAAAAAAGGAAAAATGCACACACAAACAAAATAGAAAAAAATCAATAGTGCGCCACCCCTTATGAGAAGTTAATCCTTTGAGAACCAGTAAAAAATACTCTTTGTCAATTTTTGTTTCAAAACGGTCAAAATTCTTTATTTTCCTGGGCATATTCAGAATCGGCATGAACAATGCATTTAAATGAATCGAAACAAGCCTAGTCTTTGTTGGTGTTTTATAGACGGTTTCCCAAAAATCGTCTGCAACCATTTGGAAGACCTTCTCTAGAGCCCCTGATGTATGTGTTATAACTATACAAACTGACCAGTGTCCCAAAGGTTAAATAAAATATGAAAAGTGTCCGGAACAAGAATTAAACACTCGCATGAAAACTGATTTGCCACACGACCTGAAAAGATCAAGAATACATAGATGTATTGGATACATACGTAAATGACTGTGCACCACCATATTTGAAAACTTTTTATATTTACTTCAATGATGATAAATCTTCACAAAACACAAAATCACGTCTTCCTAGCAATTTATTGTCGATGCAAAACAAAAAGGTGGAGTCTTGCTAAAGATGAAAGGTCCAAGACAGAGAAGGTGGGTAGTTTTCATCCATTTAAAAATATGTAGATAAATCATCATGGGGAAAATGAACGTTATACACGCTACTAAATTATGTAAGTAGAACATTTTATATTTACAAGCCTACAGTGTGTGTGATGCACCAATGTAATATTTAGAGTAAAACATCCTATTGTTTTGCAAATGACATGTTACGTTGGATCAAACATCTGTGATGAAGTTTAGGCTCGAGATATCCGCCGTCACCATTATAAGAGATTGAAACAACACTCTGGCACTATAGAACCACATCGAACTCTTTTTACTCCATTTCAAATACGTTATTATTCAGTGTCATGCGTTCCTTAAGGTGTTGGCATCATGATTTAAATGGGCCGAAGAATTTCTTTAAAATTTGATATATAGTACATTCATTTGTGCTGATAACAAATCTGAAATAAAAAATATGGCTTACCATATTCGTTTTTGAGAAAAAAGACTTCCAAAAAGTAAATTTTTGCTCAAAATTTTACATTATTTACCACGCAACTCTATGGGAAAATGTGATTTACCGATACTTAAGTGCCCCAAAAAGATAACAAAGGGGCCGAACGTTTTCCTGATTTTCACATATGTTTAGGTCTAAGTTGCATACTTGAAAATACCGAAATAAAAAAAATTGTGTCACCGTATTAGTTTTCCTGAAAATCGTCGAAAAAGGACAATTTTAGAGGGAAATTTCCGTCTTCACTAGAGACGATGCGTCTCGCGTTATTTTACGCCTATATGTCACGCAGCAAAACAAAAAATGGGTGCGTGAAAGGTGAGACGCGAAATTAAACAGGCGCGTTCTTAGACAAGTCCTAGCAACATCAGAGTTCTACGCGATTTTACGAACGCTTTACAAATTCGTGTAAACGCAGAGGTGGAAAATCGCTCATGAATTTTTGCGACGCTTAAATCGCAAACGAATGCACGCTTGTTCATCTCCGAGTTTATTAAAGTCGGCTTGCGCGTACTCCTTAGAAACCAAATCATAATGCCAATACCTTAAGTTATTTTCATGATTTTCCCCTTGAAATTAGCTTTCTTTTTGTGTTAGAAATGGCAGAATATTCCTAAACTGTTGACTCACAAAAAGTGACTTCTGACTTTTAACAAGACTTGGAGTTAATTAAACCAGAGAACGTTTGGGATCAGCACATGGACAAAAGAGAATCTTGATCTCTGACAACACTAGGATAATAATAAGTTCAAGAGGGTCTTCACTCATGAAGATACACCCAATACGCCTCATCAAGACGGTGAGCTTTTCCAACAATGTCAGAGATAATGGTCGTTATATATGGGATGAATATATTAGTCCCGGTGTAGAAGTAATTAGAGTCCGGCGTACTCATAGTCCGGGAACAATGGTGAACAATAGGGCAATCGATTCAGTCGACTCTTTACGCAACATTAGTTTCACACTTTATTCCGTTATCGTCTATGGAGCCCCGGACTGTGGCTCCCGCCGGACTATATCTGCTTTCACACCGGGTTGTATCATGATTACAGTGAATTTAGCCATGTGAAACCAATTGATAAAACAAATATTGACTGCCTATATTCGTGCAATGGTAAAAAAATATTCAGTCGGGTTCAAATTTGAACTGTTCCATTTCACTTAGTTTCATCTCGTCAAATGAAAAAGTCCAAATTTGACCCGGGATTGGACTCATGACATATTTTTACTAGATCACACTTCAGGCAGTCAATATTGGTATACTGTGCTAGGTATCGAGAAGTGACTCACGAAACTACAACCTAATTATTTTGGTCCAGGCAACTTGCCACGCAGAGTATGCAAATGAAATTGGTCAACCCTCATCTGTATAATGCAGAGATCCCTCAACACGGGAATGCTACCAGAAGACTAGATATGTACTAAATAAAGTCCAATATTCAAGAAGGGTGACCAAACCAAGGCACCCAACTACCGCTCGTCTCACTATCCTCGATTTGCAGTAAGCTACTCGAGCATGTTATTCACTCCGACATCATACGCTATCATCAATCATTTCGACCAACATCAGATTCTCTGCAATGAGCTATTCGAAGCAAGCATAGCTGCAATTCAACTTATTTCACTACACATGACCGTGCGGAGGCCCTCGACAACAGAAAACAGACTGACATTGTCATCATGGACTTTTCGAACGCCTTCAAATACGACGCACACGTTCGTCATTCCACCATTCCAGATTTCACCATTCTTTCAAGTTTCAAGAGCAAAAGCAGCGTGTAGCGGTCCATGTGGATTCTGGCGTCCCGCAAGGAACTGTACTGGGCCCACTATTATTTCTACTCTTCAGTGATGACCTTTCTGACAACATTAAGTCTTCCGTCCGCCTCTTCGTAGACGACTGTGTTCTATATCCCACCTTGGAAATACGAATCTTGATTTGCTACGTAATTGAGACCAACAATGGTAAATGGAATTTAATGCGGCTAATTTTCAACTCGTCCTCTACCATTCTAGTACCATCTTTGTGACAAGTCACATCTAGCCATACATATTTGGGTGTAGAACTATCCGCAGACCTGAAATTCAACCAACTTGTAAACAAAGAGCCTCTGCAAGCCGTAGTTTGGGTTTTCTCAGAAGAAGTTGTTCAGGAAATACCAAAGCCAAATAATTGAACACATTAAGACCACGCCTTGAATACAACATCTACCATGTGGGTTCAATGTACACAATACCAGGTCAACGAACTTGACAAAACCCACTGTTGAGCCAGATTTAAGATGTGCGTTATTGCTCTGTGTAAGATTGCACAGCTTTATTCCGTCAGGCATATAATCCCTTAATGAAGCCTTCACACATGACTAAGTTCATGCAATATTAAACGGAGGAATTACCAAAAGTTTGGTAGACGTTTCATATAGAAGTCCCATAGATGCAAATGAGGTATTACAATTGATTCCGTCATGCGCTGTATGACGTTGCGCAGTAGCGGAATGAATGGCAATATCTCATTAGCATCCATGGGACTTCTATATGAAACGTTTACTCAAAGTTTTGTCTCAGAAACAGGAAAAAATGTGCAGCATGTAGCTTTTTTGGGCGAAAAATGCAATAAGAGAAGTCCTGTTCTAGGTCTTCGCTCCAAAGAAATGCTCCTCAGACAAACTTTTTGGCCTAAATTGATAATACACAATTAAATAGACATGGATAGTCTTTGATCAAGACCGTGAAATGACCGTAGCACATTCTCGTGACGTTGCTATCGAGGGCAATCCAAAAAAGAATACTTTCTGCATTTCTGAGGTAAGTTTGACCTCAAGATGACCTTTAACCTTAAGTAAACATGAGATCGACAAAGTAAGGGTGGGTGGGTTAGAGTTAGGCTTATGTTTACCGAGCCTTCTTTTATGACAAGGGCGCTTGGCCCAGATAAAACGACTAAACTCACCATTGCAAATTACCGCCAAATATTCACTACCCTCATCACAGTACGAAATCTCGCTAGCCGAACCCAGGCCCCACGGAGTATGTTGACAATCTTCCAAGCGATCTGCATCATCACTGCAATCCCCCACGTGCAACCAAACATTCATCAAGTGATTTGCTCCTGAATTTTCAAAAACACTGGATGCAACCGTATGAGCAGTACCATTTGTGTATCCAAGTTGACTGCATATCTTGCCACTCAAGTCTGTACTGTGCGACGAAGATTCGCGCAACCGATCCCCATGACGTTATGTAACGGGTTTCAAAGTATACCTCAACAATACCTTCAAAGGGATGCCATCCTTCAATCAGTCGGTATCGTGGAGGCTCTTGGCCTGAAACAAATCACAAGTGCTTCATGATGACCACATCTTATTTTTTTACATGTTCTACTGATGTACACGATTGTTTTCAACAAGTTTCAGCTGAATCGAGCAAATTTGAAAAAAAGAGACATTTATATGACCGGGGAATATATAGATGAACTCTGCTATTGCCAGATGTTTTAGTCGGATATCCCGGGGTTACTTGTATTCAAAGATGGATATGATGCGTGAACATGGACTTACAAGATACACCCTAAACAAGTATTTCCACCGAGTTAAAATATAATATAGCTAAACAAGTATTTTTGTCTGTTTTTGCTACCTAAACAAGTATTTTGCCAGTTTTTGCTACCCTAAACAAGTAAGCAATGCATTGTGTCGTTTATATACCCTTTATTATCTTGCTTTACAATATTTTTGATGATTTTGATATCTGCTTATTTTGAGTATTGCACACCTTAAAACTCGTATATCGCAATTTCAGGGTTAAGAAAAACATACTTTGACACCCTAATCAATGTACGCGTACATCGCCTGTTGGGAAAAAGGCACCCTTTTTACCTGTTTTCTTCTTTTCGCATCATATCCACCTTTGAATACAAGTGGCCCCCGGGTCGTATAATGCTCTTCCATGCTATAAGTTTTGAAATAAGTATAATTCCAGCAATAGTTGGAACACTTACCAACCTTTGCTACATTTTCACCTGGGCTAGAGTTAATAATCTTAAAGGTCCCAGGAAATGCAAATAGAATCGATGTGGTTTGTGTCAAGTCTACGAGGGACCAGAAAGCATTCAAAATCTGGGTTGGTGATGACATCATTTGTGGCACCATTGATTTTTCAGAGAGTAATAGAAAATTCCAGGTGACTGGTGTGAATTTATTCATGACACTGACTGATAATCAATAGTTTCACTAATGATGTCACTGGTAGTGTATTCTTTTTTCTGGCCCTGTTTATTGCAATGGAATGTCCCACAAAGATTTGGAGTAGGTTTATCATCTAATTTCCTCGAACCTTCTATAGGGCCATTCTCCGTTAAAGTGTTCAAGTTTGGTCTCCAAAATGACGAAATATCAATATTAAGGAATTCCTGAAAATCATGGAAAATCGTAAACTTTAATATTCTCAGAACACGGAACAATGCATGGGTGATCTTAAAAATATATCCGATTTTTAGTATATTGCCTAACGTTAACACTTAAGTAACGTATCTGTCGTAACGTATCTGTCGGGCCTTTTTCTTAGTCGTGCTGTTCTTGATGAAAGTACGTGCTTCACCGACTTAGTCTCTATACGTTATCAGGTATTACCTTCATACTAAAGCATGGTGTGGTATTCGACTTTATGTATCACGCCATATTGCAAGAGCGTAGCAGGATGGAGGTAACGTATCTGTCGCTGTATGAACGTAATAGGAGGGATTTCATTCATTACTAGGGCTAGAAATTGTTACGTTGAAATCAGATTTTTATGCAAAACATGTATAATATAACATTGACATCTTCTCGATTTATCACATATTGGAACATAGGTATTCAGTTATTTTTTAGCAATTTGGTATCCATTCGAATTATCGTAACGTATCTGTTTGCAATATTGGCGACATGCTCTCAGAGAACTCTTGCGAAACTTTAATAATCCAATATTATGTTTTAAACTTAACAATTAGTGCATAATAGAGGCTGATAAAAATGCAATGCAATCTGTGATATGCGATCTTGTGTAACGAGCAGGGACACATTTTAAAGAACGGATTTGGGCTGGCGACATGGCGAAAAGCAAGAATTATGCATCTTTAGCCTTATTGCTTGATACTTTCTCATCCGGTTACAACATCTAGTCTGGATCATTTTGAAAACATAACTCCTAAGTATAATTTATATTCATAAACATTCATTCTTAAAGGCCAAAACAAGCTTTAAACTGTGCATGACTGTTAGCGACACTAAAAACGACTTTTGAACACTTTATCGGAGAATGGACCTATAGACCCCTTCTCAACACCCATCATTCAAAGTTGTGGAAAATGACAAAGGTGCTAATGACAATACAACAAGATTGGATGGGGATACGAAGTGACAGTTTTAAACGTTCCGGCAATTATTTCCAAGAGTGTAACAAGCACGCTTTTATCGATTAATGCATTAAAGAGCAGCTGGGAATCCATCCTTTGGAAAAAAATATGCAACTGAGCAGGTGAAATTTGACTCTCAACCATTTTAAACCTACATCAAAACAGTTACGAGGTTTAGAAAACCGGTGTGAAAGCAACTATAGTCCGGCGGGAGCCATAGTCCAGGTTCCATAGACGATAACGGAATAAATCGTGAACTAATGTTGCGTGAAGAGTCAACTGAATTGAGTGCCCTATTCCTTACCGTTGTAGCCGGACTGTGAGTACGCCGGACTATAATTACTTCTACACCGAGTTATGCAGATGCGGTAATGCAGTGAGAGCGCCCATGCCCAGCTGTGTTCAGGAATGTGACCGCATAAGTTCAAAGTCCACTCGATCGATATCGGTCACATTCCTGAACACAGCTGGGCATGGGCGCTCTCAATGCATTACCGCATCTGCATAAGCATGCAACCGGTTTTCTAAACCTTGTAGCTGTAAGCCCGGTTAAGTAAATATATGCACCACATTTTGAGGAGCCATGGAAATACGGAAAAATATTTTTAAAACCTACGTAAATCCTTTCTTGAAACTTGAGCAATCTTGTGGATATAGGAAGAAAATGATTGCGCCCGCTGATGGCCCAAGGACACGTGTAAATTAAATTAGGCTACTGTTTTCACTATCCTTACCATCACATTTCACAGCAACGTTCATAGTGCCTTCCACATACGATCTGGTACCAAAAGGGCTACGTGAACAGTGCTCTATTGCACTCTCTTCACCAGTACAGTCCTTGATATGGAACCAGACATCGTCCAGGTTGGGAGAATAATGTAGCTCCAAATTAATAAGATCAGATAGACCACTATACCCAAGCTGACGGCATAAAACCTGTGAGAAGTCAATTTTATATATTTATGTATTTTATGTTATTTATCGATCATGATAACGCAACATCTATGGCATTTTATTATTGTTAATTGTAGATTTCTAGCTTTAAGGCGTCAGGTAGTCGGGAGACACCCATTCACAATTATTTGCTGTAACAATAACAGGGCCATTCCGCATGGTCTTGCACAAATGCAATATGCAAACCTCCCTTCCTCTTGTTCTCATTCCTTGCACACATGTCTTTTGTTTTCTGGTAAGAGTTAGTTATCAGCTTTTGTGGATTGACCCACGAGCTTCCAGAGTTTCCTTGGTTTTTTTCTTTAGAGGTTTTGTCTGCTGTTGTCAACTGCTGAAAACGGTTGCTCATTTCCACTGCATATCTTTCTCTGATATCCGATATAGCGATACTCTCCAGATCGTATTTGCTTACTATGATACTTTTCCTTTAAAGGCACTATCAGTGATTTGCTATATCGGAAAATCGAAAAAAAAAATCACCAAAAACCAGATTCTTGGATGTTTGTAACGAGTATAGGTATCCTAACTTACCCTACAAATTGTAAGACCAAAAGCAACCCAATAAGGACAAAATTTGATATTTTAGTCATTACTATCCGTACGGACACTTATTACTACATGTAATTGAATGGAGATTCATATCATTGAACACAGCTGTTTTCTGTCCTTTCTGTCAATTTTCCAGTTGGAAAAAATAACTTATAAGAATTCTACAGACTTATCCTTAACTTTTAAAGCGGCACTGGCACATTTTCACAAAATATGACATTTCTGCAATTGCTTCAAATGATAGTCTAGGCCAATGGAAGAACAGAGATATATTTTACCACATTAAAACTTAACATACCCAACAAAAGATAGACATGGATATGAGATAAGACATCACAACTCCGGTAAATTTGTAGGAAACTTTTAAAGTGTTCCAAACTTTAATCAAACAAAATGTGTATATTACATGAATATTTTTGACTCGTACTCACTGATAATAAAACTACAAAGGTTATAGACCGATCAAACAGTTTGCATAGCGTGGGAAACATACATACGGCGTGCGTGTTCTTGTGTTAAACGCCATTTTCGTCGTCTCCTGAATTTAACGTCGCCGGCGACGCTAAATTATAAAATCGTTCTGTTTACCCATAAGGAAGCTGATTTGGTCTTAATCATTTCGGGTGAGGGCTTTTGTATATAAAAGCCTTACAACCATGCAAAAATATCGATTTTGAACAATCTTGAGGGCGCACTATTTTTCAAATGTGCCAGTGTCTCTTTAAGCTATTTCTGAAAATTTCCAATATTTTGAATCATTTGGGCAGATCACTGATAGTGTCTTTAAAGGTGCAACGAGAGATTTTGAGGCACCCAAATATTGTGTCATATTAGTAATTTCATATAGATTAGACACTCAATAGATTTCTTGCCTTGTATTTCGCTACAGAAATGTCTCAAAAGAGAGAAAAAAGGCGATTTTGATTTGCTAAAACATAGGCAGAATTTCGTATTTGCTCCTATACGAAATTCGAAATTTCACAATTTTTGTACTAAAGAAACATTTCTCAGCTTAATCCTTTCAGATGGGGATATTTTTAATGGAAAGCTTTACATCAGGGCAAAAATCAATACTTTCGATTTTTTAGGGACACCTGATATGTGAAATCTCTAGTTGCACCTTTAATTTTTGCATGGAGTTCGTTCGTTCGTGCGTGCAAGTCCAAAATCACAGTGGAAGATCCGTCTTTAACCAGCTGATAGTTTCATCATCCAGGTTGATCAGGCCTGGAATTCCTCCTGGGGACCTGCAGACCTCACAGTCATCTATGATGTGGCCAATGGCCTGTGGCCCTCCACCACCGCAGCCCGGTGAAAGTTCCACTCCGATCTCGCGAAGGAAGCTCCCTGCACGACCAACGCCAGCTCCGAGTCTGTCGAGGTTGACCCATGCCTTCCCACCAAGGTCACAGCCCCCGGGCCCGCCAGACGGGCTGCCCACAAAATACTCCAGGTTCAAAGCAGAGGATGACCATTGCTCACACCATCTGTCACTGATCCAGGATGACCGACAGGGACACCGCGACTGCAGCGTCATGGATTGGGTAGAAAAGTGATTCCGTGGAACCCTCTGATCCTCAAAGGGTGCCGGTGGGGGGACTAGGCCACCAGGCTCATCACATTTCTTGGCGAGCTTGATCGTCTGAAGGTTCCTCCTAAGGTCTGCAGGAGCCATGCCAGACAGAATTGTAAGATATTCTACAGGCGTCGCCAAAAGGCAACCACTAACAAGTCTCACTGCATCATTCAGAACGACATCAATCTTGTGCGAATGCACACCGCGACTCCACACTGGTGCAGCGCATTAAGCAGTGGAGTATGCCAAGGCAACAGTTGATGCATGCAAGGTGTCAAAAGATGCACCCCATCCAGTTTCTGCGAGCCTTCTGAGGAGGTCGACACGAGACTGCGCCCCGGCAGCGACTGCCCTGGTGTGCTGACTGAAAGCAAGGCTGCGGCCCACCGTGACGCCAAGGCACTACGGCGTTGAGCTGACGGTCCTGGGTCTGCTGAGTTTCAAGTGCCATCGGTGGAAGAATTGTTGTGTATGGAGTATGTTGTGATCGCTGTAATGTCAGCTATCGACTAATTAATATGCAGTTTTCCCCGCGTTAACGTTGTTTAATAAGGATAGACACAATTTGGTTTCTCACTCTGTTACCAAGAGAGATACAATCATGCGTACTGCCGTCTGGGGTGATGCTGAAAAAGAGTGCTGCATGTGGTCAAATCGTTTTCTTCACAGAATTATATACGAAGCTTGACATATCAAGGATGTTCATAGAAAGACTCTACATGAACATAAAATGGAACAGCTATGTCTTTGGTCTATGAGCGCGTTTGAAGATGATGATGGAGATGATCTTATCGATAGAGGAATTCGATCCGACGACACTGAAGGGTCCATCACAATGTGTTTATAAGATCCTGGATTGTAAGAGTAGGCCTAAATCAGCTACAGTCTTGTGACGAGCGAGTCCTTCTTTAAAGATCTTTTATTGTGCTTCCCACTGGCACATTTGAAAAATAGTGCCCCTCAAGATTGGTCAAAATAGATATTTTGCATGGGTTGTAAGGCTTTTATATACACAAGCCCTCACCCGAATGATTAAGAGACCAAATCAGCTTCCTTACGGGTAACAACGCTTTTTTAATTTAGCGTCGCCGGCCGCGTTAAATTCAGCAGACGACGAAAATGGCTTTTAGACCATAACACGACGCCGTAGCATGTTTTCCCACGCTATGCACAATGCTTGATCGGTCTATAACCTTTGGTGTTTTATATCAGTGAGTACGAGTCAAAATATTCATGTCATATACACATTTGTTGATTAAAGTTACGGCATACTTAAAGTTGGCCTACAATTACCCTGGATGTCTTTTTCCGGTCAATCATGTCCCTATCGGTTTTGGGGTAGTTATTTTTATGTGTAAAATATATCTCTGTTCTTCCAATGGCCTAGACTATCATTTGAGACAAATTGAAGAAATTTCTATTTTGTGAAATGGCAGTGCCGCTTTAACTATGAGTCCAATACCCATTGAGGAGGCGTTTACCGTGGAACTCGGAAAATAATAACTACTTACCTTTGGCAATATTATTACTGTTTAATGACGGAGAGTTAACCAACTGTCAGGTACTTCCATTGTCCCAGAATATCATTTGCACGAAGCCATCAGGTTCCGCGCCGGAATAGGATCTCAACCATTAATCGAATGGGCAGGGTCTCTAAATAAATAAAATAATGATAGATAGAAATGAATGAAAATCTCTAAATAATGATGAAAAGGAAAAAAACAAAAACAAAAACAAAAACAAATACGAAATAGAAAAGATGTGGAAAACGACGAGCCAAAAAATTGAAAAATAGCCAACAAAAACACAGTAGAGAGGTTAGGGACGCGAAGGACTGTTTCTATTTTTAGAATTCCCCAAAGTAATAAACAACTGTTGAGTGGTGGCAACTACAAACTGATTCAGTGTTTTTGTTCACTATCACAAGGATGGCCTTTTTGATTTGGATTTGCAATGAATATCGGCACCAAGTTAAAAGCCACTTGGCCCTTTGGAAACTGTTTACTGACCAAAAAAATATTTGGGCGAAAATCCTTCCTTGGGAACCCCTCCCCACCTCCGTGCCCCTACCGGTAAACAGCATCAACTTTATTAGCCACTATCCAGCTGAATTGTATACAACTGAAAATCTCAACTAACCTATAAACAACATTTACATTAAAGGTACCGAGGCGCGTTATTGGTCCATCGGTTCAGGTATAAAACGTCACAGTAGTGGTACAAGGTCGAAAACAGAGCCAGGTGTGTGGGTCTGTGTTGTGTTCACGCTTCTATGTTATCTGTTGCTGTTGTTTCTGTCCAGGGTTACTATGTTCCATTGTCGTTGGTTGATGGAACGGTAATTGTGACGTCACTAATGCACGATACGACTGGAGGCGTTGTGTCATCTTAATAAGAACATACGTAATAGACATAATGCATATCCCGAAATGATAGGAAGTAACTATTAAAATAGACTCCATTTTTCTGAAGTTCTCTCTTTGAGCGAATTATTAAGATACTAAAAAGGTAGCATAATTGGGCTCATTTAAGCTGCATTTTGTGATTCTACGTAATATATAAAGTAGTTTCAGACAATCTAAAGCCACTATCAGATCAGTGGTCCAGTCGAAGGCGTCACATATTTTGAAATTTTGCAGGAGTAGCTTTGAAAGGAAGGATCTAAGTCTTCTGGATCGAATTCCTCATAAGGTTGTTTTTCATACAACATTGAACAGAAAAGGAATAAAAAAAAACAGTGTGAACTGCGTCTTGTAGTATGTGTTCGTCTACTGACAATAATGGACTAAACTACCCGATTTTAATCCTTATCAGGCTGCTTTCAGCATAATCACTCGTACGGTATCTTAGCTTACCTATCCCTGTTACAGACATGCAAAATTTGGGATAGTTTGGTGAATTCTGTTTTGCGTAAACACTAACATGATTTTTAAGATATACCTTACATACAGGGTGTCTCCAAAAAGGCAACCCTCAAACGCCCTTATATTTACACGAAAGAAAAAGGTAAACCATACATATTATACACATCTGAAAAGTGCTTTTCGTCAGGTTTCTTCTGACACCGAAAAAATCATTCCAATAGGATGCATTTTGACTGATTCATTGGCTGATTGAAATTATGTACCACTTTTTCATTTTATCCACGGATTGTTACACTTTCAGTAGTCTTTAGACAAAACGCATTATCCAAGCTCATTCTTTTGTTTTTGCGACAAAGGTCAGTTCTCAAATTGAAGTTTACTTTCAATTACTAGAAATTCCAAGATCTTGCCTCATTCTTTACTGCACTGCTCTGCCCCCCCCCCCGAGTGCTTGGGACAAGTTGGCCGCCTCTAAGACGGATGCAGGCTTGCGTTCTCCTTTTCATTTCAATATTCAACTTCTAATTAGTCTTGTCCGTCGGATGCTTACAAAGGCAAGGGTTATTCTGTTGCGAAGATCCCCAGATTTGACTCCGCTAGACTTCGCCCTAGGGAATGTACAGGAAACACCAGCAAACTTGCCACAACTTCGCAATAGAATAACCGCTGCCTTTGCAAGCATCCGATGGACAAGAATGATTAGAAGTCGATTATCGAAATGGAAAGAGCGCGGAAGCCTGCGTCCGTCTTCTTGGTCTTAGAGGCAGCCAAGCGGGAAGGGGGCAGAGCAGGGCAGTATTAAAAGAAGAATGAGGCAAGATCTTGGAAGCTGTAATAATTTAAACTAACCTTTTCAATATCACAACTGATGTTTGTCGCAAAAACAAAAGAAACCATCCCGGAAACCATAAACGAAAGAATGTGCTTGGAGAAGGTGTATTGTCTAAAGACAGCTCAGACAGTAACAATCCGTAGATAAAATGAAAAGTGGTACAAATTTTCAATCGGCCATAACTCGGTCAATATGTGTCCTTTTGGAAAGATTTTTTCGGTGTCGGAAACCTAATGAAATGCACTTTTCAGATAAACATTAATTTGTATCTGGTTTGCTCTTTTCTCTTCGTGAAATAGAGGGCGCTTAAAGGGTTTCCTTTTTTAGACACCCGGGTAGAAACATAATTGTAACAATTAGTTCCACTTGGTCAACCTGACCATCGATTTCCTGGCACCGATAGTTGCCCGAGTCGTCTAACTGTAGGTCCCGAATCCTTATTGTGTACTCTGTGGCTTCATCGTCGGTCGTACGTTGCATTGTTATACTAAATCTGACGCTGTCTGGGTGAATTAGGTTGTTTTGAAATGATATTGCCAAGGAAGGTCCATACCATAACGAAGTGACGGACTGAGCTTCACCCTCAACTGTGCATGTCAAGACAACGTCGCTACCAGTTGCTACAAGCAGTTCTTTTCTTCCATCCTGTTCATATGGTAATTACAAAGAGATACCATTGGTGAAATCGGGAAATAGAATAACAGTGGTTCGAATCTCAGTAGGGCCACTTGGTGATCAATGGTAATCACTGTGACAGTTAATACACAAAATGTTCTTAAGAATTAAATCCCTTACTAGAAGTATCACTCTGCATGTTTAGGTGATTAAAGTTTACAATTAAAGAAAGGTTGAAGTTCAACGATAATATGTCTTCACGGTGCAGACATATTCAGCTTTGTCGCCAAAACGCATCAGGAGATTATCATAAACACAGTTATTTCCAAACATACCCAAAAACTCTATTATCATAATGGATGATGCAAGCTGTCAAAGCTGAGAAATTCCGACATCCAATAGCAAAAAACCAGAAATGCAAGAATGGTTGAAAAGCCGGAATATCGCTTTTTCCGCCAAGTATACGAAAAAAAAGAACTCTGCGATGTCATCAAGCAAAAAAAAAAACACTAGCTCAAAAATATGAAATTGACATTCTGGAAAAAAAAACACGACCATGAAATTGTACGTTTGCCTCCCTACCATTGTGACTTGTGTCATATGGGTCAACAGGTTACGTTCTAGGAACAATACACAATTCAAAATGGCAGCGATTAAGAAATCATTTGAGGCAGTGGAACACATTACAGCTTCTGACTGGACAAATGCAGTGCGACACATCCTTAATGTGGAGAGCTCTTATTGGGATAAAACAACATCTGTGACATTGAAATTGAACAATTTTTATTGAATTAGCAGAAGATTCTGACAGCGAGAGCGAATCGGACGCAATAGATTAACGGTGGATAAGCTGTTATCTTATGACAGCAAAATGTTGAATACAACAATTTTTACAAACAAATCAATAAAATTATAAAACAATACAAAGACACAACTTGCAAATATCTGCATAAACTTTGTAGCACCTGCGCGCATGATATAGGCCCAGACGGTAAACGTAAAACATATCCAATTTGGCCTCGAGATATTATTGATTCTGTAGATATAAAGTGCCTCCTCTCCGGAACAGTGGACTGAGGACTGTGTCAAAAAAATGCAAGTGTCACGGTCGCTTTAGATTTACTATAGTTGCACATTACTTTGGATAACTTGGTTCATTCAAGCAGGACAAAGCACGCAATTACAATTAACACACAAAAACATAATTATAATAGTCTAAAATAAAGGATGTACTATACTTTACCTTTATTACAATATTGTCGGGACCATCCGTTTCAGTAATTGTTATGGTCGAGTGTGCTGCAATGGTAAAAAAAAGAAATAGACCCTATAGCTGTGTTTCAAAATATCCTATAGTTGAGATGCTACTTTCTTTTCTTTGTTCCACGTCATTTACATTGATATAATATTCCGATTTGCCTTAGACATTTGTAAGATAGTATAAGGAGTTTGGGTCATATATATTTCCCGCCATAATTTCCCTTTCAAACTTTGCATTTCCCTTTCAAACTTTGGTTTCATCAAATTAAGAAACAAATTGTGGTCACCGAGGTCGTTTTTTAGATAAAACCCTTATAATACTGTCACATTTTTTGCCAAAATTAACTACATAAGTCTATGGAAAATAATTGTTTAAGTACATTTCTGGGTATAGCTAAAAAGTAAGCTTGAAATATTGCAGTTATTTTTTTTATATAAGTTGCGCACGCACGTAAGCTTTCTAATAAAATAAAAATATATGGGGTCACTGAGGCCTTTTTTGAGAAATTCACCCGAAAATCGTTATTTTAATTTTAAAAATAAATCCATCTGACATATAAGTGCGTTTTGCACCAGCATGAAACGCAAAATCTAACGCACCCATTCTGTAATATATTTCCCGCCATAATTTCCGTTTCAAACTTCGCATAAATATGGTTTAATCGATATGAACAGCAAACTTAAGAAAACCAGGGGGTCACCGAGGTCGTTTCTGAGATAAAACCATTATGAACTACACATTTTGTTTGCCAAAATTAACTACATAAGTCTATGGAAAAATCATTTGTTCATGAACATTTCTGGGTATAGCTAAAAGTAAGTTTGAGATAGTGCAGTTATTTATATTTATATAAGTTGCGCACGCACGTAAGCTTTCTAATAAAATCCATAAAAAATATGGGGTCACCGAGGCCCTTTTTGAGAAATTCCCCCGAAAATCGTTACTTTTTTGGTAAAAAATTAATCCATGCGACATGTAAGTGCGTTTTGCACCAGCATGAAACGCAAAATATTATGTACCCATCCTGTTCGCTCGCTCGAGATAAAGAGTGCTTATATTTTGCATAAAAAAACACTGTTAATCGCGGACATTCGACACTTCATGTTGCGGAAGGGATTTCAGTGGGGTTTGGCGTTTAAAAATAAGCCAAAGGGCAATTTATGACCCAAATTTTTCAAACTATTTTTTTTAAAAACCTTATAAGAGGAATTTCACAGTTTTGTTTACAAACTCCGGATTTAAATAATTATAGTAAAAAGGGGACTTTTCCATGATGTTATACAATGTGGAACTTCTAAAACGGATCCTTTTTTTTAACACCACGAGGTTTACCATCAGATTTGATTGGATATTTATTAGGTTACTTGATGTAATTGACCAATCAGAGACCTAGTAAGAAAGGCTTAAAAGTGCATATAAAATATTGCAAAACATTTGATGCATTAAAACTGGGTGTTGATGTAAAACCACTAATTTTACTTACCTATTTGCACTTGTATATATACCGCGGACATACACATAAGGATCGCAAGCAAATACATCTTTCTTCCTTTGCCAGTGTACTTTCAAACCTCCAGCTAGTGCAGCATATAGTCACAATTCACTGAGAACTTCTTGAAAAGTCACGTTTTTCGTAGGAGACAATTCAACGCCAAAGGGAAAGTGTACGATTTACCAGGACTGCAATTTGCTCTGAACCAAAGAATTCAGGATTTGTACCTGTACACGGGGGAAGCACTCCATTAGTAATGAGTACATTTTACTCTATAATGATACATTAGGGGAAATTGAATTATTCATTAGGCTATAATGAGCTCTTATTATTATTTAAATTAATTAATATTCATATCCTTTGTTATTCTAGAGGATTGCCCTTAATTTGCATAAATTAATATTCATATCCTCTGTTATCCAAAACAGAATAAACTACAATACAAAGGAAAATAATAATTTTAGTATTTTTAACGCTTGCCATGTCCATCTAAAAAGTGCACATAGCGCTGTGCTAGTTATGTTAGCCGAAAACAAATGTTTTTGCACAGTCACTGACTCTGTAGAAAAAGCGTCACTGTATAATTCAAAGTGTTAAGTTTTAACACTTCAAAGCGTTTACTTAGAAAAATCACACAAAAGTATTTGGGAGCCAACACTATACACCTAAACACCAAGCACTAAGTATTTAAATTCTAAATATGCATGCATGTTTAATTTTGATAAGCACTATGTTTATTTCAAACTTACAAACAAGTAGTGCATGCCCCGGAATGATCGGTTCATTGAACACTAGTGTAATCCACAGGCCGACCTTAAATGCTTTAAGTGACCTGGTAACATTAAAGGGCATGTGTACGATTTTTAAATATCTTTTAATGTTTAAATTAAAGATAACCTACCTAAAATGTAAATTCCAAAGTTTCGATTGAATTTTCATGTAAGCATTTTACGATCTAAATAGGAAAGCGATGTGGACAACCACTGAAAATATGTTTGTTTGGACCGCTTTCATGAGGAAAAATATTTTATAAATAACGCAGAAGTGATTACAGGATATTTAATGATACTAAAATATCAGGTTCGATATCAGATGATAGATGAAATATCAGGTGTCCCTCTAAGAAACACTTCAGGCTTAACACAATGACATATTACAGTGAAAATAAACACTAAGGTACCACCTGCAAAGCCCGTACGAAACTTGAGGAGAATCCTACGGTGTTAATTTCTATGAGGGACATTTCTCAAGAAGTCTAGATGATTATGTGTAATTTTAGACCAGAAATTCTGGTTTCATTTAAACTAGATGTATATCTTAAAGTCAATTTACTTGATCATATGGGGCCTTAAAGTATTCACTTTAATTTCCATGCACTGTCCATCAGTAGTCCAGGCTATATATTCATTTCTACCTTTTCTAACTAATTTCAACCTTAATAATAATAATAATAATAATTATAATAAAAAAATCTGAAAATTTTGAGATCATCAGCAATGCAATTTGAATGATAAATCACGTGGTTTGCGCAAATCATGTTTGAATACGTATTCACATTCCATGATCAAACAGTATAATGTCAACGGTATGATTAAAAAGTTCTTTTCAAGTTATCACCTGATCACTTTCGTGTCATTCAACTTTCTGAGTCCAACAATGATGGACTTGCTCTCATCTTCCATTGACTTTTTCTAATTTCTGGTCCATGCAACCCCTCAGTTTTTCTTCCCAAACATTAAGTGAACACCAACAAACCGGTACAATTCATCTAGCGGCTCTTCTGAAGCCATTTATGGCGTTCTTGTGTCTGCATTCCTTCTGGACTACAGTCGGCAAGTTGTCATTAGCCATCTCTTTTAATCCGACATATTTAAGGAACGTGACAATCTATTCAAATGTTTTTCGTGCTCTTGGATTCCGAGGAATTAAAAAAAAATTGGCATTCATTACGTAATATGTAGTCAAGAAGTCCAATTATGATCATAATTTTTTTTCTGCATGTTGCAATACTTTTGTCCAGTGTGTGTATGTTTTCAAGAGCCGCTTAAAGACATTGGTAGAAGGTGCCTCTCTAATGTTAGCAGGAAGCTTGTTCCAGAGCCTAGGACCAATTACGTTGAATGGTCTCCAAATCTACGCTTGGTACAAGGAATAAAAAGCCGCGTAGGCGTAACATCAGAAGATGACCGTAGCCTTCGTCTTGTACCATCAGAATTACTATCCAAAACATTATTTAAATTTAGACCACCAGTAAGGTATGATGGATCCCGTCCATGAAGAGACTTATACACATAAAGAAGGATTTTCCATCTGATACGTTCCTGAAACGACTGATTTCAAACCTAATTATCTCCCTTAATCTACGGTAAAGTGTTCCTATTTTCTTTGTGGGAAGACTGTGGGTATTGTGGATTGATATGAAGCCAACAGAAACAAAAATTATGGATTTTTTTCACTATGAATAATTGAAAAAAACCTCCCTTACTTATGTCACATGAAGAAAACGAACGAGTTCAATCCTAATTATCTCCCTTAAGCTACGGTGAAGTGTTTTAATTTTCTTTGTGGGAAGACTGAGGAATGGGGATTGATTTGAAGCCAAAAGCAAAAGTTTTTATGGATTTTTTTCACTATGAATAATTGAAACAAAACACTCCCTTAATTATGTAACAGGAGGAAAACGACCGATTTCAAACCTAATTATCTCCCTTAATCTACGGTAAAGTGTTCCTATTTTCTTTGTGGGAAGACTGTGGGTATTGGGGATTGATATGAAGCCAACAGAAACAAAAATTGTGGAGTTTTTTTTCCACTATGAATAATTGAAATAGAAACCTCCCTTAATTATATCATATGAAGAAAAGGACTGATTTCAAACCTAATTATCTCCCTTAATCTACGGAAAAAAGTGTGTCGTATTTTCTTTGTGGGAAGACTGTGGGTATTGGGGATTGATATGAAGCCAACAGAAACAAAAATTTGTGGATTTTTTTTTTTCACTATGAATAATTGAAAGAAAAACTTCCCTTAATGATGTCATATGAAGAAAACGACCGAATTCAATCCTAATTATCTCCCTTAAGCTACGGTGAAGTGTTTTTATTTTCTTTGTGGGAAGACTGTGAGGAATGGGGATTGATTTGAAGCCAAAAGCAAAAATTTTTTATGGATGTTTTTTTTCACTATGAATAATTGAAACAAAACACTCCCTTAATTATGTCACAGGAGGAAAACGACTGATTTCAAACCTAATTATCTCCCTTAATCTACGGTAAAATGTTCCTATTTTCTTTGTGGGAAGACTGTGGGTATTGGGGATTGATATGAAGCCAACAGAAACAAAAATTGTGGAGTTTTTTTCCACTATGAATAATTGAAAGAGAAACCTCCCTTAATTATTTCATATGAAGAAAACGACCGATTCCAATCCTAATTGTCCCCCTTAAGCTACGGTGAAGTGTTTTTATTTTCTTTGTGGGAAGACTGTGAGGAATGGGGATTGATTTGAAGCCAAAAGCAAATTTTTTTATGGATTATTTTTCACTATGAATAATTGAAACAAAACCGATTTCAATCCTAATTATCTCCCTTAAGCTACGGTGAAGTGTTTTTATTTTCTTTGTGGGAAGACTTGTGAGGAATGGGGATTGATTTGAAGCCAAAAGCAAAAATTTTTGTTTTTTGTTTTCACTATGAATAATTGAAACTAAACACTCCCTTAATTATATCACAGGAGGAAAACGACTGATTTCAAACCTAATTATCTCCCTTAATCTACGGTAAAGTGTTCCTATTTTATTTGTGGGAAGACTGTGGGTATTGGGGATTGGTATGAAGCCAACAGAAACCAAAATTGTGGACTTTTTTTCACTGTGAATAATTGAAAGAAAACCCTCCCTTAATTATGTCATAATGAAGAAAACGACCGATTTCAATCCTAATTATCTCCCTTAAGCTACGGTGGAGTGTTTTTATTTTCTTTGTGGGAAGACTGTGAGGAATGGGGATTGATTTGAAACCATCAGCAACATTTTTTATGGATTTTTTTTCACTATGAATAATTGAAACAAAACACTCCCTTAATTATGTCACAAGAGGAAAACGACTGATTTCAAACCTAATTATCTCCCCTAATCTACGGAAAAAAGTGTGTCATATTTTCTTTGTGGGAAGACTGTGGGTATTGGGATTAATATGAAGCCAACAGAAACAAAAATTGTGGATTTTTTTTCACTATGAATAATTGAAAGAAAAACCTCCCTTAACACTTAAGTGACCAAGGGGGGGGGTTCCTAGGGACCCCAAAATTTGTTTTCGTGCTGGCCGCTTTACGCGTGGGATTTTTGCGCCGAATTTGTTTGTAATTGTCTGACTCTTAAATGCGCTTCTTTTCATACCAAAACAATTAAAATCGGCCAAGCCGTTAATGAGTTAATTAGTGGGGTCCCATGGACCCCCCCTTGGGCACTAACGGAAGTCAACTGAGAATATTTAAAAAAATCAAAGAACCAAAGCAATTTTTTTTGCTGATATATGTTCACACATACATATAAGTAAACAATTAATAGCAACATTAAAAAATAATTAACCCTTTATGTGCTGAAAACAAACAATTTTATTGTGGACGTTGCTAAACCGTTACTGTACAAAGTCTATGGGAAATGGCGTGTATTTTGCAACACCCGTTAAAAATTCAGGATTCCTAAAACTGCAAGTTTTGTGTTAATATATGTAATTTGGGTCTTCTAGAGTAGATATCAACATAAAATAAGTTTTCAAAAAGTTTGATGTAAGCGTAAGGCTCATTTGAATTTTCCCTCTTTTTTCCCATTTTTCGCGTGTTTTGAAAACAATGTTTTGCCCCTAATTTGCAGCCCAAATAACAAATTTCATTTCTTATTGCTGATTTGGGGTTGTCTTATGACCCTTCACATGTGGTATCAATTTCGTACAAAAATTCCTTCGGGAAAGTGGTTTCCTTAGGGGGGTCCCATGGACCCCCCCCCCCCCCCCCCCCCCCCCCCCCGGCACCAACGGGAGTGAAACCCCCTTGGTCACTTAAGTGTTAATGATCTCATATGAAGAAAACGACCGGTTTCAATTCTAATTATCTCCCTTAAGCTACGGTGAAGTGTTTTTATTTTCTTTGTGGGAAGACTTGTGAGGAATGGGGATTGATTTGAAGCCAAAAGCAAAAATTTTTGTTTTTTGTTTTCACTATGAATAATTGAAACTAAACACTCCCTTAAAGGTGCAACGAGAGATTTCAGATATCAGGTGTCCCTAAAAAATCGAAAGGTCTGATTTTTGCCCTGATGTAAAGCTTTCCATCAAAAATATCCCCATCTGGAAGGATTAAGCTGAGAAATGTTTCTTTGGTACAAAAATTGTGAAATTTCTAATTTCGTATAGGAGCAAATACGAAATTCAGCCTATGTTTTACATTGAATTATAAGCGAATCAAAATTGCCTTTTTTCTCTCTTTTACGACATTTCTGTACCATAATACAAGGTAAGAAATCTATTGAGTGTCTAATCTATGTGAAATTACTATTATGACACAATATTTGGGTGCCTCAAAATCTCTCGTTGCACCTTTAATTATATCACAGGAGGAAAACGACTGATTTCAAACCTAATTATCTCCCTTAATCTACGGTAAAGTGTTTCCTATTTTATTTGTGGGAAGACTGTGGGTATTGGGGATTGGTATGAAGCCAACAGAAACCAAAATTGTGGACTTTTTTTTTCACTGTGAACAATTGAAAGAAAACCCTCCCTTAATGATGTCATATGAAGAAAACGACCGAATTCAATCCTAATTATTTTCCTTAAGCTACGGTGAAGTGTTTTTATTTTCTTTGTGGGAAGACTGTGAGGAATGGGGATTGATTTGAAGCCAAAAGCAAAATTTTTTATGGATGTTTTTTTTCACTATGAATAATTGAAACAAAGCACTCCCTTAATTATGTCACAGGAGGAAAACGACTGATTTCAAACCTATCTCCCTTAATCTACGGTAAAGTGTTCCTATTTTCTTTGTGGGAAGACTGTGGGTATTGGGGATTGATATGAAGCCAACAGAAACCAAAATTGTGGATTTTTTTTTTCACTGTGAATAATTGAAAGAAAACCCTCCCTTAATTATGTCATAATGAAGAAAACGACCGATTTCAATCCTAATTATCTCCCTTAAGCTACGGTGGAGTGTTTTTATTTTCTTTGTGGGAAGACTGTGAGGAATGGGGATTGATTTGAAACCAAAAGTAAAATTTTTTGTGATTTTTTTTCACTATGAATAATTGAAACAAACACTCCCTTAATTATGTCACAAGAGGAAAAGGACTGATTTCAAACCTAATTATCTCCCTTAATCTACGGAAAAAAGTGTGTCGTATTTTCTTTGTGGGAAGACTGTGGGTATTGGGGATTGATATGAAGCCAACAGAAACAAAAATTTGTGGATTTTTTTTCACTATGAATAATTGAAAGAAAAAACTTCCCTTAATGATGTCATATGAAGAAAACGACCGAATTCAATCCTAATTATTTTCCTTAAGCTACGGTGAAGTGTTTTTATTTTCTTTGTGGGAAGACTGTGAGGAATGGGGATTGATTTGAAGCCAAAAGCAAAATTTTTTATGGATGTTTTTTTTCACTATGAATAATTGAAACAAAACACTCCCTTAATTATGTCACAGGAGGAAAACGACTGATTTCAAACCTAATTATCTCCCTTAATCTACGGTAAAATGTTCCTATTTTCTTTGTGGGAAGACTGTGAGGAATGGGGATTGATTTGAAGCCAAAAGCGAATTTTTTTATGGATTTTTTTTTTTCACTATGAATAATTGAAACAAAACACTCCCTTAATTATGTCACAGGAGGAATACGACTGATTTCAAACCTAATTATCTCCCTTAATCTACGGTAAAGTGTTTCCTATTTTCTTTGTGGGAAGACTGTGGGTATTGGGGATTGATATGAAGCCAACAGAAACCAAAATTGTGGACTTTTTTTCACTGTGAATAATTGAAAGAAAACCCTCCCTTAATTATGTCATAATGAAGAAAACGACCGATTTCAATCCTAATTATCTCCCTTAAGCTACGGTGAAGTGTTTTTATTTTCTTTGTGGGAAGACGTGAGGAATGGGGATTGATTTGAAGCCAAAAGCAAAATTTTGTATGGATTTTTTTTTTCACTCTGAATAATTGAAATAAAACATTCCCTTAATTATGTCACAGGAGGAAAACGACTGATTTCAAACCTAATTATCTCCTTTAATCTACGGTAAAGTGTTTCCTATTTTCTTTGTGGGAAGACTATGGGTATTGGGGATTAATATGAAGCCAACAGAAACCAAAATTGTGGACTTTTTTCACTATAAATAATTGAAAGCAAAGCTCCCTTAATTATGTCATAATGAAGAAAACGACCGATTTCAATCCTAATTATCTCCCTTAAGCTACGGTGAAGTGTTTTTATTTTCTTTGTGGGAAGACTGTGAGGAATGGGGATTGATTTAAAAGCCAAAAGCAAAATTTGTTATGGATTTTTTTCACTATGAATAATTGAAACAAAACACTCCCTTAATTATGTCAGAGGAGGAAAACGACTCATTTCAAAAATAATTATCTCCCTTAATCTACGATAAAGTGTTTCCTATTTTTCTTTGTGGTAAGACTGTAGGTATTGGGGATTGATATGAACCAACAGAAACAAAAATTGTGGATTTTTTTTCACTATGAATAATTGAAAAAAAAACTGCCTTAATTATGTCATATGAAGAAAACGACCGATTTAAATCCTAATTATCTCTCTTAACCCTCGTCCAACCAAGGGTTTTTGTACTACGTTCACGACCAAGGGGGGGGGGGGGTGCCACCCCCCGATTTTTTCGTAATTAAACGACAAACATCATCTTGTTTGGTATCAGTGTGTAGGTACATATGTCCTTTCTTCAAATCAAGTACAAACATATCAAGTTTTAACAACATGACGTCATAACTGAGACCTTATTTTTACGCAAATTTGTAAGAAAATCGCCAAAATCGAGGGTTTTTCGACCGTTTTTGTCATTTATGCAGGCAAAATTGGTATTTATTTGGCAATAATGGGTGCCAAAGTAAGCATATACATGTTATTACTCTAAATAATAAGAACAAATACAAGTATTTGCTTACAGTAGCATCATACTTACATAAGTACCGTTTTTTGGCATTTTACACAGTAAAGTATAGGAAGGTGGCAACTACCCCCCCACCTTCCGACTTTGACGGGACGTCCTGACCCCCATGAAGGTGGTACCTCCAATTTTTTTTCGCTAACTTACAATTACATAAAAGCCTTAGATCGTAATCGTTTTTGTGCGACAGGGGATCATCCGCTGGGGGTGGGGGTGGTAACCACCACCCCCCCCCCTTGGTTGGACGAGGGTTAAGCTACGGTGAAGTGTTTTTTTATTTTCTTTGTGGGGAGAGTGTGAGGAATGGAGATTGATTTGAATCCAAAAGCAAAATTTTTGATGGATTTTTTTTCACTATGAATAATTGAAACAAAACACTCCCTTAATTATGTAACAGGAGGAAAACGACTGATTTCAAACCTAATTATCTCCCTTAATCTACGGTAAAGTGTTTCCTATTTTCTTTGTGGAAGACTGTAGGTATTGCGGATTGATATGAACCCAACAGAAACAAAAATGTTGGATTTTTTATTTTCACTATGAATAATTGAAAAAAAAAAACCCTCCCTTAATTATGTCATATGAAGAAAACGACCGATTTCAATCCTAATTATCTCCCTTAAGCTACGGTATAGTGATTTTATTTTCTTTGTGGAAGACTGTGAGGAACGGGGATTGATTTGAAGCCAAAAGCAAACATTTTTATGGATTGTTTTTCACTATGAATAATTGAAACAAAACACTCTCTTAATTATGTCACAGGAGGAAAACGACTGATTTCCAAACTAATTATCTCCCTTAATCTATGGTAAAGTGTTTCCTATTTTCTTTGTGAGAAGACTGTAGGTATTGGGGATTGATATGAAGCCAACAGAAACAAAAATGTTGATTTTTTTTTCACTATGACTAATTGAAAAAAAAAATGCCTTAATTATGTCATATGAAGAAAACGACCGATTTCAATCCTAATTATCTCTCTTAAGTTACGGGTGAAGTGTTTTTATTTTCTTTGTGGAAGACTGTGAGGAATGGGGATTGATTTGAAGCCAAAAGCAAAAATTTGTATGGATTTTTTTTTTACTATGAATAATTGAAACAAATCACTCCCTTAATTATGTCACAGGAGGAAAACCAGGGGCGGCGCCAGGGGGGTGGCAGGGAGGGGCGGCCGCCCCCCCCCCTGAGATTTTCAAAATTAAGGAAAAACAGGGGGTTTGCGCAAAAATTAGGGGTTTTTAACCAAAATAAGTTCATTTTGTACTGTTTCGCCCCCCATGATGTTTCGCCCCTCTTATATTACCCTGGCGCCGCCCCTGAGGAAAACGACTGATTTCAAACCTAATTATCTCCACAGCTGTTGCCCCCGTGCAAATTGTCTCCTTTATTTTTAGAGCAATTTTAAGCAATGGCGACACAATTTTGACAACTGATATAAGTAGGGACATGCAAGACCTATTACCTCCGCAAAAATCAGAAAAATCCATTGCGGGAATCTTGCCATATAGGCCTTCAAAGGTCATAATTTGTATGTTATAGCGCCCTCTATATGCCTAGTTCCCATAGAAAGACGTGTAAAACTAGATTTTTATGAAAAAAACGTATTTGCCCGCAATGAAATTTCATCAAATTTACACAGGATGTAGTTCATGCCATAAATACTCGAACTTAGTCGTCAAAAGTGTGTCGCCGTTGATATTTTTTGTTTTATACTTATTTTGCCATAATAAATGAGACTCTCAAACAGCTGTGTCTCCCTTAATCTACGGTAAAGTTTTTCCTATTTTCTTTGTGGGAAGGTTGTGGGATTGATATGAAGCCAACAGAAACAAAAAGTTTGGATTTTTTTTGCACTATAAATAATTGAAACATAAACCTCTTAATTATGTAATTTTATCCTCAATGGAACAGCTCAGACCTTAAAGCTAACATTCTGCTTAAAGATCATATCAGTCATGAAATTAGGGGAGTTTCCCCCCCCCCCCCCCCCCCCCCCCCCCCCCCGACTAGCATGCTCTGTGGAACCTGTTGGAGGCGATACACTAAATATTTCCTTTGTTAGCCCTGTGTTTTTCAAACGAGAATATCTCAGTTATTTGTGTTCTTTCGATTTCTTTCGCCCATACACAAACTTCGTGGTTAGATTTTTGCTACAGCCCTTGCCGCCAACACATGCGAGTTCCCACAATTGAAAACTCCACCATGTAGTTCCCTGCGACTTTGGTTTCTAAATTAACCAATTTTGCCGCTTTTCCTATATTATATCGATGCAGAAATTCACAGCTTTCATTTGACACCAATTTTACTTTCTAAGTTCAAATAGTCGACAAGATATAGCCTAAAACATTGTTTTTAAAAAGGAGTGGTGCGCCCCCTGGAGTTCAGGGCACAGGTGTTCCGTGTAAGAATATGGTTAAAATTGGTATGTCAGATCAAAATAAAGTATCAATGCCAACCTTTATTGATATTCCTACAAATTTTATACTTAATATTGATAGCAACCAAGATTTTCAACGCAGATCTCTCCATATCTTTCAGTTTTTAGCAGGGTTTTTAGGGTACACTTAGGAGTCCACAAAAATCACCATCATTTGCAGCGGGGGCTGGACTTAATCTCTGTTTCTTATGTTATTAACCGGTGTGAATCCCGATTAGTGGACGAGCCAGGCCATCAAAAGTAGCCTTATTGGTATCATCTGGGGGAGGGGGCGGGGCAAAGAGGCACTGATACCAGGGGCTCCTAACACTATGACGTACACAAAAATATATAATGGCCATTCTGTAGGGGTAGCTTAAGTGAGCTAGGGGCTCGCAAAAGATTTTATTTCAATTATTTCTCAAGTAATTGATGAGTTATAAGATTGGTGTTTGTTTTTAATGGTTAAAGAAATATCAAAAATCCATACAATTTTTTATTTTTTTGTGTGTCATCAAAAACAAAGAACAGGTGGTCGCAACAACACTTTTTTTGTTGAAGTATTTCTAGAAATACTGAAGTATCCACTTTTCATAATTCTTCCTAGAAGAAACTACAACTCCCTTGGTGATGAATAAGGTGTCATATGAAAGGAAATCAAATTTAGAAAATTCTCACGTTAGATTTTGCAGATTTAGTGTTTCTATTTGAAATAGGTGTTTTTAATTTTCCCTAAATTATTTTTCCCTAAAATATTTTTTTCTAAAGAATTAAACACTTGATTAAAAAAAGCCAACGTGAGATTTTAGGTATTTTGTTTATGCACACATCCTTAAAGTTTCAGCTTAAAAGCACCTTCCATTTAGGCTGGGGAAAATTAGTTATTGTAAAAGTTAGGGAATTTTTAAAAAATAAATAAAAACACTAAAACAAATCTTGCAGTCTTGAAACTGCAAAAAAATTGTGGAGGAGAGTTTAATCCGTACCATAATCAAG